>VDFB02000871.1:0-25673 GCA_007258455.2 Sequoia sempervirens | reverse complement strand
TCTATTTTTTTTGAATTTTTCACCACTTAAGGGCCTATTTTTTCCATGATGATCCTGCACATACCCACTAATGTAAATCTAATGCAAAGCTAATGTAACTTAAATCTAGGGCTAAAATGGTCTCCAAATAATAAATTCAAGGGTCCAAAGTTTGTGTTCACCATAATGAAATGAAGAAAAAGAGGGGTGGATAAGAAGGTGTGATAAGCCTCTATATTTCTCTTTATTTCATTAGGAAACTATATATCTTAATCAAGTGACTATAAACCCTCAAGTGAATAAACCCAATTGATAAATTTAGTCGGTTTCTAGTGTAATTAGATGGGGGATCATAATTAAATAATTCTTCAAAAGGAGATATGAAAACACTTATCCAATCTCAGTATGTAACCTAGGAACTTTAAAACATGAAATCAAACTGATAAGTTGAATGGAAACAGTAAAGTACCTGGTGAAATGAAGAATCCAAAACAAGGTCTGCAAACTCTAAAAACTACTTTCTAGGGCTTTATCGAGACTAATACACTAGATTGAGCGTATAAGTCCTGCTATAGGACTTTTTAGGATCTTTCTGAATCTTTCGAACCCAAATCCGACACTATTGAATATTGTTGAAAGTTCTAACTAGGGACTAATATGCCAAGTTGGGAAAATGAGTGCACCTGTAAGGATTAGAATGATGTTTTTGTAGCCTCTAGTGATTTTTTATAGCTTCCTTCTTGTCCAATCTTCAAGTCTTGAAATTTTGAATTTTTCTTTGTAGTTGAGTTTTCATGAAGATTACAAATTCTTGACAACTTTTACAATTTTTTCAACTTTATCTTCAAAGGATATTCAAGCTCAAATTCACCTAAATTTGCAAAGACACATCAAGCGGGACAAACATGTTGTTTTGTTAGGGAATGGGGGTTTTCCTTGGTCAAAACCTGTTTTGGTAATTAAACCTTAATGAGAAATGAAACTTGAATGGAAGGAATGTGATGCAGAGGGTCAGGGATCTTTGCAACAAACTCACCAAATTATCAAACTTTAATGGTTCATCTACAACCTATCCTCTAGACACCAACTTGAAGATAAAGCCTCAACTTTGCATTCATGACTTATTTGCCTCCTTATGGACCCAAACCCTAGGAAAACTCTTAAGAGACCCAAACAAACTTGTTTTGAATGATTTCAAAGCCCAACCCTCTGACTTAGACACAAAACCAATTTTTCACCTTAACTAGGCTACTAGCCCAACTAGGCCTCCTGCAGTGATTTTTTGACTTTTCACTCAAACTTTCCAAAGGAACCCCAAATCTAATGACTGTTTCAAGTGTGGTTTGTGATTACAAACAACATATCCAAACCTTGGTATCACTTGTTTTAGACAAACCCTTCCAAAATCTGCTGTCTCCTCAAAAACTAGGCCTAATTAGCCCACTTTTACAAAGAAATCCCCCTTTAAATTTGTCCCCTGACCATGAAAATTTCAGCAGTCTTCTAAAATGACTCAAAACCAAGGAATACAAATTTTTAGACCTCTAGGACACATATAACATCCTCCAGCACAAACCCCTCCTCAACTTGCCTCAAAAACTAGGGCTTCTTGAAAACTAACCTTCCAATCACTTCCAGAACTTGCTCATTGACTCTACACCATTAGGAAAACATATTTAGTTGATCCAAACTCAAAAATATTCCCCTCATTAAGGCAGATCTTCTGCTGCTACACCCTAGCCTCCATCTTCAAGCACTTTTCCCTTTGACAACTTGGTGTACACCTTGATATTCTTCATTCCTGCACATTAGTTGGTTAAATCTGTATGATACATGTTAGGAATGATCCATTTCACAGGTCACAGCAGCATTCTACCTTGAAATGGATCAATCATCCATAAAAATCACCAAAATTAGTGAAAAATCTGCACTTTTTTTAGGACAGTCAGCAAAAACGTGCAAGAATTGATCTATTTCCTTTATCAGAGCATGTGATTGGTGTTAAAACATCTAAATACAAATTACCAAAGCATCCAAATGCAGAAAAATTCAATAAGATTCAATGGTTCATCAAAAAAACACAGAAAATTGCAAGAAAACAGAATTTTTTTTGTATTTTCTGAGAACAGTCCGTACAATGCCTTCACCAACCACCTAAACTCCGTAAAAATGATTATTTTAGGGTTATAAACCCATTCCCCAACTGATCCAACTGATTTGGATTAATTACATTGCTTAATTGACTCTAAAACTCTCAAAACCCCTTTTCCCGCCTAAACTAAAATTTGAAAATTTGAAATTGCAAATTTGAATTTTATTAACACCCACCCTCTAAAAACTATTGGATATTCACTATACAAGTTTATTTGACCTACTTAAAGCATAATATCATTAATAAAAACCCCTAGAACCTAATTTTCCCTTACATTGCATTTTTAATCCAAATTCCTTATCAGGAACCTTGAAACTTTTAACACCCTCATTACACTTATTCATCTCAAATGCCATTATAGGCTTCAATACATCATAATTTATGTTTTGATTTGTTTGGAAAGCCATCCTGACCCTTGCACTCTCCTGGTTCTTGAACAACTCTTTGAAAGCCTTGGGTGCTCCTGCACCATTCTCCCCAGGAAAGAAAAAACTCTTGTCCCAAGAAGTGTCCCATGTGTTGCCATCAAAAGACCTTTTGATCTCATGTGTTTTCATCTTCCAATGAGCAGGTATGTAGTCCCCCAAAGTCACTGTCTTTCTCTTCTGCCAATCTGCATTCTTGATATTCATCATGTGAGAGCCAAAAATCTGTTTTCTTTGTCCTTTTTGCTGCTTGAACTCAGTCTGATTTTGTGCCCTGTTTCTGCCTCTATTCCCCTGATTTCCTTGTGAAAAGATACCATCACTATCATGCTCAATTATAGGGCATTCAATGCCTCCAACCTTGATACTATCCAAATCCCACAAATTCTGATTTTTAGGACTGTCTCCTTCACAACCCTGCTGCAACTTGTCTTTTTTCAACCTACCAATGTCTTCCCCTGTTTTACCCTGCTCATTTACCTGCAAATTCTTCTCAAAACAGATTACAAAACTATCATTATTCTGCTCCAAAGGTAAAGGAACCAACTGATATTTAACATCTCCCTTGTGAACCAAATAGGTGTTAAGAAACCCATCATGCAAAGTTCTTCTCATATACTGCCATGGCCTTCCCAAGATAATATGACCACAAGTCATAGTAATAACATCACAAAGCACTCTATCCTGATATGAACCAATTGAGAAATCAACAAAAGCTCTCTTACCAATCTCTACATGCTTTCCTTGAGTTACCCAAGTGGCCTTGTAGGGAATAGGATGATCAAAAGTTTCAATCCCTAGCTTGGTTACCATATCAACTGAAACTAGATTGCTATGTGACCCTGAATCTATGAGCAATCTACAAATCTTACCATGACTGAGACAATTTGTTTTGAAAATAGTTACCTTTGGTTCTTGATGAAGTCTTTCTCCTTGCTTGATCATGAGAAACTCACCATCAGTCACAGGGTCTGCCATGAATGTTTTGGACTCCTCCTTCTTGTCTTCTTCTTCTTGTACCAAATTAGCTCTCCTTTCTCAGCTTCATCGCCAATTTGATGACATCTCTTTGAAGATGCTCCGCTCATTGTACTTTAAAACATTCCAATTGCGGAATTATCCGGCCTCGGTCTTATATTCAGCTTCCTCCTCTTTATGGTTCAATTCTCTTTGATCAGAAAATATCTCTTTTACCTCACATTGCCGCTAATACTACCGCCTGTCCTGCCCCTTATTACCTCTGCTCCCTCGCTTTGAACTATACTCCTCTTCCAATTGTTTGATCTTTTTTCTTGCTTCCCTTTTCACCTTTTTCTCGGCTTAATGGCTAATCGAAACATTCTCCTCCTAACCGTTCTTGGCAATTGTAAACCACCCCACCCTGCAGATTGTAACCTTAAGCCATTACGTGTACCCGCTATCTTCATCTTCTTCCCTCAACCTCCTCTAATACCAGCCGTGAAATTATTCAAGATAGACACTGATCCGTCCTTGCCTTGCAATTCCGGCCATTCTCATTACATGAATGGTATAATCGATGGTAGGAATTGCTCCTTGACCAAACTCTTCATCCTAGCCCATGTAGAAACTTTTTCCAATCCTCTAGCCATCCTATCATTCTAAAAACTAGTCCACCATGTCAATGTTGTTCAACCGGAACGATTCTTTCTTTCATCTGATCTTTACCTGGCGGAGATTGTTATCCTTTACGATCCATCTCCTTTATGCCCATGGATTCTTTCTCCATGACTCACAGATTTTCCTTAATAACCTCAGAACTCTTTGTCCTTCGATTATCAATTTTTATTCCTGATAATTCTCACATAAATATCCTTCTTCATTGTTTTATCTTCTTGGTCTTCTCTCCTCCTACTCCTCTCAAGGTTATTGATCCTTGCCTGCATAGTGTCTCTCTCTCTTCTCCATTGTCTTTCTTCTCTTGCTCTTGCTGCTTCTTTTTCCCTTCTTTCTCTTCTCTCCCTCTCCAAGATCTCCTTCAACTCTTCCAACTCTCTTGCCAATTGATTTTTTGGTGCCATTGTTGTTTCTCCAATCCCTCAAGGACCTACTCACTGCTCTGATACCACTCTGATGCAGAGGGTCAGGGATCTTTGCAACAAACTCACCAAATTATCAAACTTTAATGGTTCATCTACAACCTATCCTCTAGACACCAACTTGAAGATAAAGCCTCAACTTTGCATTCATGACTTATTTGCCTCCTTATGGACCCAAACCCTAGGAAAACTCTTAAGAGACCCAAACAAACTTTTTTTGAATGATTTCAAAGCCCAACCCTCTGACTTAGACACAAAACCAAATTTTCACCTTAACTAGGCTACTAGCCCAACTAGGCCTCCTGCAGTGATTTTTTGACTTTGCACTCAAACTTTCCAAAGGAACCCCAAATCTAATGACTGTTTCAAGTGTGTTTTGTGATCACAAACAACATATCCAAACCTTGGTATCACTTGTTTTAGACAAACCCTTCCAAAATCTGTTGTCTCCTCAAAAACTAGGCCTAATTAGCCCACTTTTACAAAGCAACCCCTCTTTAAATTTTTCCCCTGACCATGAAACTTTCAGCAGTATCCTAAAATGACTCAAAACCAAGGAATCCAAATTTTTAGCCCTCTATGACACATCTATCACGCTCCAGCACAAACCCCTCCTCAGCTTGCCTCAAAAACTAGGGCTTCTTGAAAACTAACCCTCTAATCACTTCCAAAACTTTCTTATTGACTCTACACCATTAGGACAACATATTTAGTTGATCCAAACTTGAAAACATTCCCCTCATTAAGGCAGATCTTCTGCTGCTACACCCTAGCCTCCATCTTCAAGCACTTTTCCCTTTGACAACTTGGTGTACACCTTGATATTCTTCCTTCCTGCACATTAGTTGGTTAAATATGTATGATACATGTTAGGAATGATCCATTTCACAGGTCACAGCAGCATTCTACCTTGAAATGGATCAATCATCCATGAAAATCACCAAAATTAGTGAAAAATCTGCACTTTTTTTAGGACAGTCAGCAAAAACGTGCAAGAATTGATCTATTTCCTTTATCAGAGCATGTGATTGGTGTTAAAACATCTAAATACAAATTACCAAAGCATCCAAATGCAGAAAAATTCAATAATATTCAATGGTTCATCAAAAAAACACAGAAAATTGCAAGAAAACAGAATTTTTTTGTATTTTCTGAGAACAGTCCGTACAATGCCTTCACCAACCACCTAAACTCCGTACAAATGATGATTTTAGGGTTATAAACCCATTCCCCAACTGATCCAACTGATTTGGATTAATTACATTGCTTAATTGACTCTAAAACTCTCAAAACCCCTTTTCCCGCCTAAACTAAAATTTGAAAATTTGAAATTGCAAATTTGAATTTTATTAACACCCACCCTCTAAAAACTATTGGATATTCACTATCCAAGTTTATTTGACCTACTTAAATCATAATATCATTAATAAAAACCCCTAGAACCTAATTTTCCCTTACATTGCATTTTTAATCCAAATTCCTTATCAGGAACCTTGAAACTTTTAACACCCTCATTACACTTATTCATCTCAAATGCCATTATAGGCTTCAATACATCATAATTTATGTTTTGATTTGTTTGGAAAGCCCTCCTGACCCTTGCACTCTCCTGGTTCTTGAACAACTCTTTGAAAGCCTTGGGTGCTCCTGCACCAGAATGATGAATGAACAAATTCAATGTTGCAACTCACCAAACCCTTGAAATAAAGGTTAAAAAATTGTGTGAAATGACTAGCATGAATGTGGATCTTGACTCTTGATTGAATTCTTGAAACTTCTCCTTGGATGCTTGCTTGAATCATGAAACCTACAGCAAAAAAGTTAGCTCACAAACACACATGATGCATGAAGACTTTGACATGATGCTTGAATCTTGAATGTTGCTCAAAATGCTTGATGATTTGCTCTTCAATGCTCTTAATATCATAAAATTTCCTTAGGAATGCTCTCTTGAAAATATTAGATGAAACATAATGAAATGACCTTGTATTTATACTTGTTCATGGTTAATTTCTAGAAAATACAACACTAAAAGCTGACATTTAGAAATTGAAACTAAGGAAAATAAAATCCCACCAAGAATTTAAGCTAAAATAGGTCCTATGTTAAAGGGGGACTCATACACCCAATTGGGCGTATGAGTCCCAGGACTTAAAACCTAGGACACATACCTTGAAAAGTGTGATGTTTATTATGTCATTTAAATTTCATGGCCCAAACCTAGGGAGAACCCATACACCCCATTAGGCGTATGAGTCCCAGATTCCTAAATCTAGAACACATATCCAAAATTTTAAATCATGAGGTTTCATTTATTAAATGTTAGTATTATCCTTTGAAAAATGCAAAATTTACTAGGCTTGTGGATGAAA
Source organism: Sequoia sempervirens (assembly GCA_007258455.2). NCBI lineage: Eukaryota > Viridiplantae > Streptophyta > Pinopsida > Cupressales > Cupressaceae > Sequoia > Sequoia sempervirens. The sequence goes on along the minus strand of VDFB02000871.1, from coordinate 18,688 downwards.
AATAGGAACAATTAAGGCATGAATAAGCCAAATTTCAAGAGGGGGGACTTAAACAAGTGTGAAAATGTATAAAGATACCTTTTTCTAGACTATAAATTTTTCTAGACTACATAATATTATTTAGTCTCAAGCCCTTCTATCTTCTACTAAATATGTGTCATATCAAAGTTCTATGTTAGGAATATTCAACGAAAAAAGTGATACCATTCATCATGCCTCCTTTTGTCTTAGCAACTTTCCTCAATGCCTTTGAATTATATTTCATGTCATCAACAATTTTACCTTCCTACAACGACCTCCCTTTTCCATACCTACAATTGAATTTTCCTTTTCCCTTAAGGTTCTTTGATAACCATGCATCCCACCATCACTAAGTGAGGCACAACTCTCATTATATTGTTACCATATCATTTATGGTGCCCCCACTTCATATGGTGTGTGCCTTATTTTTTATGCACCCTCTTTTTCCTCTAATAGTGTGGCCTATTCATAACCCTATCTATATTTTAATATATTTATTACTATCCATAATGTGGCGCACTCACTTCATGCTCCTCATTCTCTTTTCTCCATCAAGCATGACCCTCTATTCCATCTCCCTGTCGACCTTTCCAATAGATTTTATTGCATTTTAATTTCTTTAAATTTATCTTATGGTATGCCATGGCATAACTTTTTATCGTCATTTTTAATGTATTTTGCATTTTTCTTGTCTCTCACTCTAGCTATCTGGGGTCTCTTCTTTCATCCTAGAATTTCCCTATCTGTTATGCCCCTTCTCTCTTCAAATTCCATATCTACCACATAAGGAATCACCTTTTCCTTTTAAATTCTTATGTCTTTTCATTTTCCACATAGGAACTCCCTAATCACATCAATACACTTGACAAGAGGGTACATATTTGATGGAATACATCATACAATGGAGGTTGGATTTCAACTTCCACGTGGTTCATGAAATAGCATAAAATATCAATGGTACCTTAAGAACATTGCCAATCCTAGTGTATACACAAGACTCAAATGTGACTTGATAATCTCATGAATACCTTTTCCACTTCCAAAGTTGCATGAGTTTTTTCTTTTCTTACAAAGAACATCAACCAAAACTGAATCAATGGAAACCAAACAAAACTGAAAAAAATGAGTGATGATGATCACATGTTTTCCTAAGTTTTCCTACATCAAACACATCAAGTATGAATTTTGTAAGAATACTCTCATGTAGGTGGAGTTGAGAAGTTGAACTAATATTCCAAGTTGCAACCAACCTACAATAAACTCCATCATTGGGAAACTTACACAAGTCATTTATTCTTCCTCCTCTTCCAACATCTAGTTGGAAAATTCACTATCTTCCTCCAAAAAATCTACAACCTCTTCCTCCTTTCTCTCATTGACTTTCACCCACCATGTATCATCCTCCAAATTCTCTCCTCTCCTCTTCTCTTTCTTGGGATACAACCCACCATTACCCAACCTCCTCCACCAAAATTATTCACCATCCATATCACCACCTACAACATCCATACTAAAATCTACATCTACTAATCCACATAAAAATTAACGATTTCTATGCACTCTCCTCCATACTTTTCAATCCACAGCTACAACAACATCCTTCAATGTGAAATCTCTTGTATAATCATCTGTAACTTTTATTTCTTCACCCTTCAATACAATGACAATATTTTTCATCCATTCATCCTTTATCTCCAATATCTTCAACAAAATATCATCATCTTCACCATTAACTGCAAAATCCTTGTACTCCATCACTACAACTTCAATTTTCATAGCTACATCTTAGTTTTCTTCTACCATCATCATTTCTATGTACTTGCATCCTCTTCATTCTTTTCTTCTTCTTTCTCCATACCTTCCTTATGGTATGTCTTCATTGTAACCTTTTCACTCTAGATATCCTTTCCACACTACCATGTTTCCAATCTTATCAATCTTGCATGTATATCAACCATCACTGCTAAAATCTTCCTCTTTTTATACTACCTCCATCCATCCTGTATCATGGGATTGTTCCTCAATTATATCCCCATCTCATCTAATACAATATTTCACAACTCTCACCTCATTCTCTTCAATCTGCAATCACACTTCTTTTCACACCTCCCTAGCTCTTGATTGTTGAGGGCTTCTCTCTGTTGGTGTGAATAAGTCTTGTACCTAGTTTATTCCTTTACTAGGGACTTAGGGGACTTAATTCACATGTTAAGTTTACTTAGGATATTAGTTGTCTTATCTAGAATAAGTATTAGTTGTCATCCCAAATTTACCGCCTGAGTAGTTGCTGAGGTGGATTTGTCTCATGTGATAGGATTAGCAAGACGCTTGTCTTGATCTTGTCTTCATCCCTATCTCTCATCATGCTTAAATGCAAGAATCTACTTTGCATTATTGTCTATTGCGCCAGCATTATTGTATTGCATTGATCATATTGTATCATATTGCAATCCTTGTTTGGTGGAATAAGCATCTTCCATTGTTGCTTCTCTCTATCTCTTACGTGGAGTTTCTTTGTGGTGTTAGGTTAGAAGATCTTGGGTTGATAACTCCAACATGGTATTAGAGCTTTGAATCAGGCAAGCCCCTTCCATTTCTTTATTAGAGAGTTTCCATCAATTTCTATTGTGATTTTTGAGTTTCTTGTATCCTATATTGCATGCTTGCAGTTTGGTGAGATCTGGTGATTGCAACACTTTTGGCTATAGTGGCAGTATTTTAGGCTATCCCATTTGTCTAGAGGAGGCTCGAAAAGAATAATATTTGGCTTTGTTTCCTCAATTCGTCACAAAATTTTGCAACTTTAAAGGGTTTTAAGGCTGGGATCAGTGAACAATTTTTATAGAACACTGAACAAAAATAAAGCCTTCATTTCGTCTGGGTGTTTTGTTTTCTGATTTTGATATAAATTTACTTCTATTTGGAAAAAAGTTGTTTCAGGGCAGAGGCCACTTCATTTGAGGGAATACGCTTTGTCTGACCCCCACGGTGTTCCGAATATATTAATGAATCAGAAAATTTTTCAAAAAAAAAATTATTAGTCGGCTTTTTTCTGTCAGTATTTTAGTTTTTTTTTTAATTTCAAAAAAAATATATGTATAATTTTTGTAATGTTTCAAGCGCTTAAAGCGCTGCCCTCATAGTTCTGTGGGGCCCGCGGCTTGGGAGCCCCCCGCAGAACATTTAAAGTCTGCGGATTGTTAACCATAGCTGCACAATTTGTAAACAGTCACCACCGCTAGCCACTGCAGGAACCGCCAGGTGGGTGGCCTGCAGATAGACTACCAGTCTTAACCGCCAGGAAACCACCAACAGTCTACCCTAACCGTCGGTTAAGCCGCAACCGCCAGGAGGGCTGTCAAAAAACCGCTAAAGAAAACCATGCATGTAAACGGAGCCTGCCAGGCCACTAGCAGTTTTCTAGCCGCTGGAGTTTTGCTATGTTTGAGCGTGTGGTCACGTGGAGGACCGAGGGCCAGCCTGCCAGGGGCTTAATTTTTTGCTCCTAGTTAGCCTTCAAATTGCCTTAGAAAATAGGCCTTTTTTATTTTTTGCATAACTTTTCACCACTGGATCGGATTTTCGAAAATGAGATATCGTCGGAAAGTTGGTTTGACAAAATTCATAGTGGTACAGGTGAATTTTCCAGATTTTGACATTTTTTGCTAGTTTTTTCAGCTTGAAGGTACAAGTGCATTTATTGATTGTTTTTGGCGTAACTTTTGCAAACGAAGTTGAACTTTGGCAAACTTTTTTTTGAAATTGATCAGAAAATCGCAAGGAATCTATTTGTAACCTCAATTTTCAGGTTTTGCAAGCTATTTTTTCTAAAAATTGTAAAAATCATTGTGTGTTATAAATGGTTGATTTGAGCTTGTCACTTGTAAAAATTGCAAAATTTGTTCATTGTAATTTGTTGGGGGGGTTACAAATTGAGTTTTAATACATTCTGGGGGGGTCAAAGGCACAATTTCAGTGCCACATTGTCTTCTTTCTTTTGGTGTTCATGGCGGATCTAAGACAAATTGAAGCACTCACTCCACACAATTATCATACATGGAAGCTCAAAATGACTCAATTGTTACAATCTAAGGGTCTATGGCTAATGTTAGATGCAGAACAACCTAAATTTACAATGGATTATGAAATTTTTTTCCATAGATGTAAAATGGATGAAGCAAAAGGGCTCATTGGCTTACATGTATCTGATAATTTTTTGTTTCATATTTCAAAGTGCAAAACACCTAAGAATGTTTGGGATAAACTTGAAGAATTGTATTGCAAAACAAATCATTTTAGATCCTTGCAACTTGAAGAAGAACTACAATCCCTCTCTCCAGATGCATTTCCTTCAATTCAGGATTTCCTTTCACAATTCAAGATGATTTTTTCATAGTTGAAAGGATGTGGACATGATGTACCTAGTGAAGAATGTATCTTCTTGATTCTGTCTAAGTTAAAGGGCCCTTATCAAGTGTTTTCTTCTACTTTCTATTCAACTATGGATGCAATTGGGAAAGATTACAAAATTCTTACATTTGAGTTGTTTTATGAGCGTCTTACTAGGGAGGAGGCCAAGTTAATTTAGTTGGATGCCTTACCTAATTCTAAGAATAATGCTTTAATGGCTCAATCATCCAAAGGTAAAGGAAAGAATAAGAAGAATCCCAAAGCAGAATCATCTTCTGGTAGTGAGAATCCCTCCAAACCAAAGCCGAAGGACATTTAGAAGTCCACTCAATCTCCTTCTTCTACCTCTAGAGATTCATCTTCCAAGTCCAAGAAAAAGAAAGGAGATCCTTGTTCATTTTGTGGAAAAACTGGGCATGATGCATCTCATTGCTTTAAGAGATTAGAGGCCTTGGAGGAAGCTATGAAGAAGCACAATATTTCAGTGGCTAAGCCTTCTTCCATGGGCAAAGGGCAAGCTCTTTCAGCATGATCTATGCATTCACCTTTAGATAGTTGGATTCTTGATTCAGGTGCTTCACATCACACAACTAATTCACGTGATCTTCTTGATTCCATAGTTCATACTTCTACTTCTTAGATTGTAGTTGGGAACTCTTCATAGATTTTAGTTTTGGGGATAGGCTCCATTCAGATGCTAGATGGGTGCATTGAGGATGTTCTTCTTGTTCCTAATATTTCAGCGAATCTTCTTTCCATATATCAAATTTGTCATTCTGGAGATGGGAAGTTAGTTGAGTTTACTCCATAGAATGTGACTATTAGACAGTTGCATGATCCTGAGAAGGTTGTTGCTATAGGGATAGTTGATCATGAGAATAATTTGTATCGATTCGATGCATTTGAGTCTTCATTGGGTTCATGTTTTGTTGCTCATGTTGATTCAATAAGCAAGCTTTGGCATGAGCGATTTGGGCACTTGAATTATAGATATCTTCAGCAAATGAAAACACATAACTTAGTGGTTGGTATTCCAAAGATCACTTGCACAAATGGTGTTTGTCAAGGTTGTGTTCTTGGCAAGCAACATCAAGATACTTTTCCTAAGGTTCAAGCTACTCATGCAACCACACCCCTTGAGTTGGTCCATAGTAATCTCATATCATTCCCAACTCCTTTTTCAAGGGCTAAGTATGTGCTCACATTCATTGATGATTTTTCCCGCCGGACATGGGTCTATTTTCTGAAGCTCAAGAGTGAAGTCCTCACCAACTTCAAGACCTTCAAAAAATTTATGGAGAAGCAGTCAAGTTATTCTCTTCAACATATACACACAAATAATGGGGGGGAGTATGTGAATCAAGCATTTCAAGATTTTTGCAATGAGCATGGTATTCTTCATCAACACATAGTTCCTTACACTCCTCAGCAGAATGGTGTGGTGGAGAGAAAGAACAGGACTCTCAGGGAAATGGCCAATTGTATGATTCAGTCTAGGTCCATGGCTCCCGCTTTTTGGGCCAAATCTATCAATTGTCCCAACTATATTCAAAATCGTATGTCCCACAAGGCAGTGCGAAATATGACCCCTGAGGAGGCTTGGTCTCATCAAAAGCCTAATGTATCCTTCTTCTGAGTATTTGGTAGTGAGGCTTGGGCATTCATTCCGAATGGTCGGCATAAATCCATGGAGAAGAAGAGTCAGCGGTACATCTTTGTTGGCTATTGTGAGGATGTGAAGGCATATAGATTGTTTGATCCTAACACACGAGAGGTACATTTCTGACATGATGTTCAGTTTTCCGAGACCTTCACCCAGCCAGATCCTCCTTCGACTTCTTCTTCATCACAACCTACTCAATCTTCTTCAATTCATGATACTTTGCTACTTGAGGAATATTTTGATGATGGTCTTGATGAACTTCCTCCTCATTCACCCACTAAGCCACGATGGGCTCGCGTTACTCTTGAGAAGGTTGGTCCTCTTGTTGGTGATCCCAAAGAGACAACTCTCACCTCGTTGTAAATGCAATCACGCTGGCACTGCACACCTAGCTCTTGATTGTTGAGGGGCTTCCTACATTGTGAATTATTGAATAAAGTCTTTATTACCTAGTTTATTCCTTTACTAGGGACTTAGGTGACTTAATTCACATGTTAAGCTTACTTAGGATATTAGTTGTCATATCTAGATAAGTATTAGTTGTCTTATCTAGAATTTCCACTTTCCTAGGTAGTTATGAGTTAGTTGTATCATGTGATAGGATTAAGACACTTGTCATGATCTTGTATTATCCTATCTCTCATCCTTGCCTTTATAAGCAAGGCATCTCTAGCATATTATTATATTGTATAGCATTGTATTGTATTGCATTGATCATATTGTATTGTATTGCATTGATCATATTGTTTCATATTGCAATCCTTTTTTGGTGGAATAGCATCTTCCATTGTTGCTTCTCTCTATCTCTTGTGGAGGTTCTTTGGTGTTGCAGATTGAAGATCTTGGCTTGATAACTCCAACACTCTCTACTTGCAACAAACTTCACACAAGATCTTTTGCACCACGCTTCTTCTACTCTACTTGCAAGTCCTAATGTACACTACCTCACATTTGATGCTCTGTCCACACACTCAAGACCACTAGATCTAATACCATTTGATGGGTATGTGTAGGATCATGATGGGCCAAAAAGTGGTGATATGATGGGTATGTGTAGGGTATGTGGCTGATGACTTTTTTTACCCAAAATTGATGAAACAAAAAAGTTTTTTAAAGGAGATTCTTAGCTTTCCACCAATATAAATTATGCTTTACTTTGAATTTAATAAATAATTATTATTCACTTTCATTTGAATTATGACTGTGTCCCTACTGATAGTTATCTGGAAACATCTATAGCTTAACAATATCACATTTGTTTCTATTCAAAATACGCAAACACATTCTATGTTTAAATACTATAGATTATAAAAAAATGAATTTCATATATTTGATTGCTAAGGTGGATAGACATAGTATTTATATTTTTAAAGTTGTAATAAAATATAACAGAATATTTATTTCTGGAAAAAAAAATTACAACAATATGACACATCGAACATGAGTTCTTTCTACTTCATATCTAAAATCTTATAAAAATATCATTTTAATGTAGACGAAAGGGTCGACAGACACTATTTCTATTTTCCCTCAGAATTGCATTATTGCATTGAAATTTCAGTTTCATAAATGGATTTTTGTACAACCTAGTAGTTTAGAAACTACATTTAATTTGTTACAATTTATTTGAAGATATTTTTTGAAATATTATATATTCTATTCACTTTACGTCATTGCTCTTATTCTATCTTCTAATTTTGCCACTCTCAGCCTCCCAATTTTCTATGATGATCCTACACATACCCTGATGCAAACAAGAACAAAATCCAATTCTTATTCTAATTACTAGAAATCGACAATCATGTCTTGCATCTAAGAAACAACTCAATTTGACAATTTTATTTGTTGATTGAAACCAATTTAAAATTGTACAAGAAAATTGATGGAAATTTAAATATTCCACTAAATTGAGATATCACAAAGTATCATTTTGAAATTAAACTTTACACAATAAATTGGTGATAGCCTTAATTTTATTTAAGAGACAAAAATTTATAGTCATACATTTATTGCATAATCCGGGGTATGTGCAGGATCATCATGGAATAAACAAGCCCTTAAGTGGCAAAAAATTTAGAAAAATCAGAGTTACGCAACTTGACACAAAAATTTGAATAAGTTATCTATATTATTTCAAAAATATGTAAGAATAGAATCTGTAGGAAATTGAATGCAGTTTCTAAACTACTAGGTTTATTAAAAAAAAATCTATTTGGTGAAAATTTGAAATTTCAATGTAGTAGTACTAAAATTTTAGGGAAAAAAAAAGTAGATGTTTGTTTGACCACCCTAACCATAATAAAATGATAAATTTTTTTATAATAGTTTAGATATAAGTAGAGGAATCATGTCCTAATGTGATGCATTTTTTTTGTAATTTTTCCAAGAAAATAATTAATTATGATTTTTATTACAACTTTTAAAAAATATAAAAATCCTCTGTATGTCCTAATCACCCTAACTTGGTCAAAGCCTACAAATTGTTTTTTTAATCCTATAGTATGCAAAAGTATAGAATGTGATGCATGTTTTAGATTCAAAAAATTTGATACCATTTGAAAGTTATAGATGTCTTTCAATTAACATATCAATCAAAACTTTAGTTGTAATTCAAATAGAAAATAAATAATAATTATTTATTAAATTTAAAGTAAAGAAAATTTAATATTGGTGGAAAACTGAGAATCTCCTTTAAAAACCCCTTTTGTTTCATCAAAATTGGGTAAAAAAAAGTCGTTAAACACATACCCTACACATACCCATCATATCACCACTTTTTGGCCCATCATAATCATGTACATACCTTCGTACTTTTCAAATTTCTCTGTTCAAAAACTCCAATCACTACCATTCATTTGCACATACATGAATTGCAAGTATTTTATTATTATTTTTACTACAAATATTTCTTAGTCTCGCAACATTTTATCTTCTACTAAATCTACACCATATCAAAGTTCTATGTTTTACATTTTTCACCAACAAAAGGTGTTACCATTCACCATCATGCCTACTTTTGTCTTATCTACTTTCCTCATTTCCTTCAATTTATGTTTCTAGTTATTGTTGATGGGTATTTTTGCACTTCTCAACACAAACAAAACACAAGTGTCCTATCTCTCTTCAAAGGTAATGATCTACAACTAATTTTTAGAAAATCACCCCAAGGTCTCTCGGATATCAGGTCATGACAATGCATAACACTCAATTTTGATGTGTAATTTATTGGTAATCACAAGGGGCCATTATGGTTCACAATGCATGCAAGTTTTGGGTCTATAATTAAGTTTCAAAAATTTGGGAATGGTGTATTGTAGCAAAACATTTAGAATAGTAGTCTGAAACTCATCTTGTTTATCAGATTTAACATTGTTATGATGCTAGAAACTTAAGTTTAGCTTAGATTTGAAAAAAAGTAAAAATATTTAAGAGTTAGAGAGAGTTATTCTAAATCTGAAAATTATGAACAACAACAACAATATCAAGTGTTATGGTAGATAGACTTTCCAAACAAAGTTTTTCTTAACCAAGAGAACTCTACAGTATCACAAAACCAGTGCCATCTTCTAAGGTTAATTTCAGTTTTTTAGACTATAACATGAATACATAAAGCATGTACATACACATTTGAAGTTAACTGTTGTAAGGAAACAAGATCAAACTATCTTTACACAATAATATATCATCAATAAAATACCAAAAGCATGAGTTGGAAGTGCATCAAGTACTATAACACATGGCCACCATTCAATTTTTTCAAAATCTATCATGCTAAAAATAAACTAAATAGTAATTGAACTAAACTAAAGTAAACTATGGAGGCTAAATCACACACGCATTAAGAGAAAACTCAAAGAAAACACCCAAATTCAATGCTTCCTTCTATTTCTTGAAAATTCCTCATATAACAACTCATCTCCCCTTGCAAATGAGGAGGAATCCCCTATTTATAGTTTTCAAAAACCCAAATGAATGGCCAAGATTGATTCACAATGAATAGCCCAGATTTACTTCATCCTAGGGTTTTCACATCACCCAATGAAGTATAGTATTTCTTAATAAAAAATTGGCACCTGTCTTGTCTTTAGTCTATTTTTTATTTTAGTCAATTTTTTCCTGTAGCTTATTTTGTCTTTTAGCTACTTTTTTCTTATAACTAGAAATTATAAATATTTATTCTCCATTATAACATTTCCATCTTCTTTTCATCCAATCAAGTGAATCTTGTTACACATTTGCATCAATGAGAAGTAGGAATATCCTCCTCAGTTCTGGTGGACAACTCTTCGTGGGTGGAAAAGAAAATAGCCCCCCTTTCATATCTTTTGCACTCTTCTTGGCCTTGTCAGTCTTCTTAGTTGGCTCCATAAATCCTACATAAAGAACACATAGTAAATGACTCAATAAATCAAGAAAGAGTGAAATGCTAATTAGATTATGCTAAAATTTCATTAGATGCATCCATTTACCTCAGAGGGATCACTATATTCATTAAGTTCCATCATTTTCTAATCATTTACAATACTTGTGACTTTGTAGGTCAAGCGGTGTGGGTTTCCACCTTGCGGATTCTGCCAGTGTTATTGTCGTTAGAAATGGCTCTGAGTGCTTCAAAACCCACAAATGGTATCTTGCGAGGATATTTCTGTATTGACAAAACATTGAGCCATTATGATGTGGATGCATTAAATCATGTACACAATGCAGGTTAAAGTGCTTGGGATAAATTTACTTGGGAAAATTTTCCTCCTTGTGTTGTGTGGAAAAATTCAATGCAGAAGGTGCCATTTTGAAATCCGTTAGAGTTTTTTCCATTAAGAATAGCTTGTGGATTGCGTCTTTCCATAGACATCTTCCTGTAACTCAATATCTACAATGGTTTTATGCTTGGAAATTTCTAAACTAGGTCATTTTGGCACGTGGACTTAACTTCACAACTTAGGTGTTATGCAAGAAACGATGAGGTGGAAGCGACTGATGCAGGTTCTATTGAGGTTGATGCTGCTAAGAACGTCTTGGAATGGATAGTGTTCCATGAATGAAGTTTTGCATGGAGAAACCCACATCCCATTTCTGACTTAGAGTTTTCATTTGGTAATTAAAGGGTTAATGCAATGATGTCAATGCTTATGTCATGAAATTTAGGCTTTAAATACTTTTGGAGAAGGTGAGGGCAGAAGCCACTAGGTGAAATGTCGTCATTTTTTTCCATTTGCAACTTCTTAGGTTGAACAAATTTCTACCCATGACATCCCACATGGGACAAATCACAAAGGTTTGAGGACTTCACAGTTTCAATATTTTGATGTTTGTAGAAATGGTTGGTGTGGAAGTCATTTGTTTGGAATCCATTTGAGTTTCTCCTTTTGAAAGATGGTTCAGGTGTTATGAACTTCCACCCATGGCATCCCATTAGAGAAGTTCCCCAGGGGTCTAAAGATAACAATTTTTACGTGTTCACCTAGAATTCTATAGGGATTGGCAATGTGGGCACCATTGATTGGGAGGCCACCAATATTTTTTCATTAAGAACGACTCAAATTTTGTGTCTTTCGACCGATGAAAATCAGCAACAAAACTTCTGAAAATGGTTTCAAACTTTAAGCTCTTTATACCATAGTGACTTAAACAACCTCAAGATTTGTTCATGGGAATCGATGATGCGGAGGCAAATGAAGCTCATGCCATTAGAAATGGTGTTTCAAGGATGTCCACCTATTCATGAAAACCCACAACATTTTAATGCTTAGATATTATCTTAGGCCAAGGGTTTTCTATCTTCGCTAAACTAGGGTTTGAAATTTGAGTGCAATGGCATTTTTTAGCTATGAGTTTTATCGAATGCAATCATGGAGTTACTAGTTTAACCGAGTTTGATCAAAACCCTACTGTGAATTTAGAAAAAATAATTAATTCATGGTTTTCTTAATCCTAAGAAACCCTAGTGAGTGACCCTCTAGGTGAATTCAAACAACACAAAGGAAAAGGGAGGTGAAATCCATACCTGTTGTTGCATGAATGAAGGAGGAAAAGGGTGCTTTAATTATTGAACTCACTCAAAAAGACAATAACTCAAAAGGTTCTTCAAATTTCAAATGCACAATGGTGAAAATGATAGGTCAACCTCCCTTTGTATAAACCTAAACACCATTAATGCAAACATTAAATGTAGGAATTTTAAAATGAACATGGTGTATGATTGTAAAACAATGAGTTGCATACATCAGTGGTCTTGAGTCCGTGTGGAAAAATGAGGGGAAAATTTTGTAGGGAATAGCATACAATGACCCATGAGGAGATTCATGTGGATGACAAAAAGGGGTGTTTCTTTTGCATAGAAAAAACCTGTAAAGATTTTCCCACGACTCCCCCAAAACTTCATTAAACTTGGTCAATTGGTCAGGCATCATGAGATTTAGCATTTTGAAGGCACCTTAGTCTATTAGGTCCAAAACAAGGCACAATATCAAAGCAAGCATGAGCTGACCCAACAAAAGGAAAAACAAAAAGAGGGTGTCCCTGGTCCAAGTGGGGCATGTGTGTAGAAGGCACAACAAATGGTGACCCGACTGGGGAAATCCAAAGCATTTCAATGACAAATTGGAATCACAAACCCAAAATATCTTGTTTTGACCTTCCCATTAGGCAAAACAAACTAAAACCCTTGACCAAAGGATCAAAACCACTAATCCATCCAACCTTTGATGTGCTGAAAATCCAAGTGTCTACAAATGTATTCTTTTCCCTCCTTAAGTCACTATAGAAACCTATGCTCCATCAAGTTAATCTATGTGAATGATTCTAACTCCAAAATAAACCTAGACATTTCCTTGCTACCAGTCAGGTGTCTATAGCCCCAATGAGGTTGTTTTTGTGATTTTTTGAAACATAGCTCCTCTGCTAGCCAGGCATCCATGGCCCTGGTAGAGTTTTTTGGATACTCCTGAAGGTTGAATGCTTTCTTTTGATTTTCACTATTTTCTTTTCTTTTTTCCATTTTTCTTCCTTTGATCTTTCATTATTTTCTATTTATTTCAACTTGCAAGCAATGAAGCTCACACTTAGGGCTGAGAATTGCAATGACGATGAAGTAGAATTTAGGATTTTTCACTTAACTTAAATTCACAAAGGAACCTAGACCTCAGGATTCTTAGAATGTGTGGAAGGTATAAGATTTTAGAATGCATCAAAATTAGACTAGAACAACATCTTGTCCTCTTTGATTCAAACATACAAGTCATTTTAAATTAATAGAAGACCTTGACCGTCCACTACAAAAACATTATTATATTTTCCCAAAGAAATACTTAGAACAACCCCAGATAATAAAATGATTGTTGCACACACAAACATTCCCAACATAAAACAAAGGGACCCCAAATTGGAGAAGCAAAGAAAAATAAAAACCAAAAGAAAACTAACCAAAATAAACCTATCCTATAGCAAACCACCCAAACCAACATAGGAAAGAAAATGAAAGAAACCTACACTATTCAAATCGAGCTATGTACAAAGAGACTCAAAATGAACCATATTCAAACAAGGTGAACTTACACCCACTCTCGTAATATTTCGTAATTCATGTACAATCAATAGGGTGCTCATTATAGTTTTAAGCAATGTAAATTCATCCTTATATTCAGTAAAATGAATTTCAGTATTGCAAGATTCAAATTCAATAAAAGAATCAGGAAAAACCAATAGTTGAGATGATTCATGAAGCCTGTGGTCAATCCATAAACAAGTTTTCCTACCCTTATCCCCATAATAAAAGTGATGATTATGAGGATTCATAGGAATAGGGAAAGGTAAAACATGGATGTCATCCTGGGATGAAGGTAGTAGTATTTGATGGTTTAGAGCATGTGTGGCATTATCAAACCTTGCATTGGTAACTTTAGGTGGACACAATTGATGGTGCAACATTCCTCTTGCATTGCAAATCTACATATCATAATCAAATTTATTAGGTAGTAGACACTGTAAAGGATTAAAAATTTCAAATTCAAGGAACATTCTACCTAGTTTTGTGGTTTCATAAGGCTAACGAAACAAACCAGCTAACACTTCTTCAAGACTATCCTTGTGTTCAAAAAACTCCATTAGTTCCCCTTCAAGAATATTCATGCTATCATGTTGATCATCTGCAATTCTTTTGTCCACTATGTTGTTATCCTCAAAAGTAAATACGTTGTCCTTCTTAATTTCCTTCATGTTGATTTCAATTTGATGATGCTTCATGTCATAAAAACATGATATGGAAAAATGTATTCTACTAAAATAATTGAAAGGTGAAAGGAGATTAGGGTTAGAAAAGGTGGAAAGCCTTCCCATTGTATCATGCATTTGGCATGGTATATCACTCTTGATGGCAACCTCCAAGACCCCCTTTATTTGGTCTTCTTCTCCTTACAGTTCATGCATGAACAATTGAAGTGGTTCATTAGCCAAGTCATTGGTATCCTCAAGTTGTTGCTCATCAGAATACTCATTTGTTTCTATGTGTTCATCACTTCCATATGCCCTTGTTCAGGTAATATATCCTCATCACCACTATTTGCTGAAACATCCCATTTTTCAGGGTCATTATAACTCTACAATCTAGCTCCAAGTGGGAAGAAATCAAAGAATGACTCTACTATGTCATGAGGAATAAAGGATAATTTCTAATTTTATTCTAAGGATTCACCATAAAGTTGATCATCAACTATGTGTAAATCATTTGACAAAGTAGAGGACTCTTGATTGCCAAATGATGGCTCAACACTTGGACATGTTGTATCATTATTGGGACTATATTGTTCTTCCTCTATTGTTGTCCCAAAATATTCTTGTGTACTGCACTCAGCTAAGTCATCCCTTGACTTAGGTTCATTTACTTTTGGTACACCCTCTGAAGTAATAGCAAGAGTTTTTGCATTGGGATGCTCTAGTTGTTATTTGACTTTCTAATTGTTGTTTGAAAAAATTTGCATGCGAACTCCAAATGTACAAAATCATGTAGCTTGCACCAACTTGGCAACAACTCTTCCAAATCTATTTGGTACTACAATTCTGACCAGTCCTTTGTGAGCCTTGAAACAAGTCCATCATATCTCCCCAATACTAGATCTTTATCAATGCTCATGGATGAAATTTGATTGCTAACTACCTCATCTTGAGGTTGATGCAACTCATCCAGATCTTCCTTTTTAGATGCTTAATCACTCTCATCCATAGATTCAACATCTTTGAATCCAACTTCATTTTAATAATTTTCATTATTCTCTATTTTCCCAAGGATTTCAACTTCTTCTTTCTTAGCTCCAACATCTGTGGCACCTATTTTAGCATATACTACTACAAATTTTTCTAGTTTAGCTTATGTGTGTTTCCTTTTAGCTACCAATTATTGTTCTACTTCAATAGATTATTGCTCTTCATTGTTGGTCAGCTGCTCTATTTGGTTTGAATAACTCTTAACTTGATTATTGATGTTTGCAGATAAAGAGTGAGTGAATTTTGAATGAGGTGAATTATGCATCTTGCACAACCCAAACAACAATATTTCCTCTAAGATTAGTCTATCCTCACTGCTCTATTGTTCTTTAATCAACTCCTCAAAGGATTTGGCTGCCACATCAATAAGTTCTTCTTTTCAATCCGCAAGAACTAAAGGTTTATGCACATCCCATAAGAATATTTATCCCTACAAACCCATTTCAATTCTATCCAAAACTGTTAGACATTAAAATTCAATGTGACTATGAGTATTAGGAATTTTTCACTTATCTAATAATGCAAGCTGATGCAATGGTTTCTCCAATTGTTTATTCAAATATTCTTGAAGCTGAGTTATATTGATCTAAAATTGTTGCTCCTCCATCTTAGCTGGATTTTATGTCTAACTTTTTTTTATTTTTAAATTTTCTTAATATAATGAGATCTAGCATATCTCATATTTTCAACATGAAGGTACATTCAGCTCCTAGCAATGTTTCTTACGCTCACCCTCCTAGCACCAATTTTGTTGATGGGTGTTTTTGCACTTCTCAACATAGATAGAACACAAGTGTCCTATCTCTCTTGAAAGGTAATGATCTATAGCTAAGTTTTAGAAAATCACCCCAAGGTCGCTTGGATGTCAAGTCATGATAGTGCATAACAACTCAATTTTGATGTATGATTTGTTGGTAATCACAAGAGACCTTTATGGTTCACAAAGCATGGAAGTTTTTGGGTTTGTAATTAAGTTTCAAAAATTTGGAAATTGTGTATTGTAGCGTAAAATTTAAAACAACAGTATAAAAATCATCTTGTTCATTAGATTTAACATTGTTATGATGCTAGAAACTTAAGTTTAGCTCAAATTTGAAAGAAAAATAAAAAAATTTAAGGGTTAGACAGAGTTATTCTAAATCTAAAAATTATGAACAACAAAAATAGTATTAAGTGTTATGGTAGATAGACTTCCCAAACCAGGTTTTGCTTAACCAAGAGAACTCTACAGTATCACAAAACCAATGTCATCTTCTAAGGTTAACTTCAAATTTTTAGACTATAACATGAATATATAAAGCATGCACATACACAGTTGAAGTTAAGTGATGTAAGGAAACAATCTTATCATCAATAGAATACCAAAATCATGAGATGGAAGTGCATCAAATACTATAACACATTGCCAACATTAAAGTTGTAAAGAAACTATCAAGTTGAAAATAAAATAAACAATAAATGAACTAAACTAAAGTAAACTATGGAGGTTGAATCATGCACACATTAAGAGAAAAATCAAAGAAAACACCCAACTTCAATGCTTCCTTCTATTGCTTCAAAATTCCTCTTACAACAACTCATCTCCCTTTGCAAATGAGGGGGAAGCCCCTATTAATAGTTCTCAAAAACCCAAATGAATGGCCAAAATTGATTCACAATGAATCACCTAGATTTACTTCAGCCTAGGGTTTTCACATCACCCATTGAAGGTATAATATTTCTTAATATAAAATTGGAAGTTATCTTATCTTTGGTCTATTTTTTCCTTTAGCCAATTTTTTCCTATAGCTTATTTTCTCTTTTAGCTACTTTTGTTTTGTAGCTGGAAACTATAAATATTTATCCTCCATTATAACATTTCCAAAAAAAATTCATCCAATCAAGCAAATCTTGTTACACATTTTCATCAATGAGAATTGAGAATATCCTCCTTAATTCTGGTGGACAACTCTTCATTGGTTGAAAATAAAAAAAACCCCCCTTTCACAACCTTTGTGCTCTTCTTGGCTTTGTCGATCTTCTCAATTGGTTTCGTAAATTCTGCCCAAAGAACATAGTAAATGCCTCAATAAATCAAGAAAGAGAAAATTGCTAAATTTATTATGCTAAAATGTTGTTAAATGCATCCATCTACCTAAGAGGGATCATTGCATTCATTAAATTCCATTTTTTTGTAATCATTTACAGTATGTTGCAAGAATCGAAAGATTGAAGGTGTTGCCATTGATGTCAACTGGTCAATTGGTTATTAGCTAATGGTTGTAGTCATTAGTGTCATGGATATAGGTTATTGGTTGTATATGTTGAGGATATTGAGAAAATTAGAATGAAGATATGTTGCAAGTATTCAATGGTTACTTTGGTTTTTGCTCTGGGTTTGTTCCTATATTTGTATGGTTCAAATATGTTGATCATGGTTGTTGGAAGATGCTATATCTTGATTTTTGGTAGTTGGTTCATTGTGTGTGTATGTCGAATGTGCAAAGTTAAAACAACAAAAACCTTAATGAAATGGTTTATATTCAAAGATTCTAAAGCAAACAAACTACTCTATTTCGTAATACAATCAAATCCTTCAAATACGCCTCATTTTTCTCTATTTCTAAGGATTTATTAAACCATTGGCCCTCAAATTTCTTTGAGTGCAATGGTCGTTAAAATGACAACCTAGAAAACAAGATTAGATGAATGATATGCAAGATAAGATGTATTTAACATGCAAGTGTGTGCTGGAATAATTATTGGTGATCATTAGAAATGAACAAACTGATGGAAAGGATAATGGATATGATGATAAACGAAGGATGTTGTTGATGATAAATGAACAAGTGGAAATGAGTGAGATGATATGCAACTATGATAACCTAGGAATGATTTTTCATATGCACAAATGAAAACATAAGACAAACTAATCTAAAATGCAACTATGATGCAATGGTGGTGATAAAATGTAACTATGAAGCAATATACTAAGTTATTATGAGAGTGTAATATAAAACATGATATGAAAACTAGTTATAAGACTCCATGAAAGCTTCAAGCTCCTATGAAAAAACTGTATGGTAATAATACTCAAAGTGTGGATGAAAAATGGAATTATAACACTATGTCAATGTGTATATCAAAATAGCATTATAACAATACTCAAATGGTGGATAATAAATGCAAATGATAAGGGGTGTATTTATAAGGTTTCTCAAGCATTTTGTGAGGTGGCACTCATAAATGGTTGAGATTCGAAGGAGAAAGAATAGATGGTAGAGATGGAGAGAATCAGGATGTTGTCTCCTTGACCAAAGACAACATGCCATGTGTGTGGGGAGAATCTCTTGACCA
>VDFB02000870.1:0-17233 GCA_007258455.2 Sequoia sempervirens | reverse complement strand
GGGTGAAAAAGAGGATCATCCCTGGCGTAAACGTACCCATACGGACGTGTTGGAACAGTCCGTTTGGTTGTAGGAGCTGCAGAATGAAAGTTGCACCACTTTGCAACTTTACACCGCTTGCATCTGGCAACTTTTCCCTCATCTGAAAAGTCATCACCATTGGAAAACGCCTCCGAGATAGCAAAAACCGAGGTTTTCGTGAGATGGTCCCAACACGATCACGTGAGCCTCGACCTGAGTGTCTGTATGCCCCACGGTCTCCGAGAAATAGCCCTCCAAATATTTCTGCCTTTTAGCACTTTGGACTCTTAAGGGAAATCGCCGGTCCAATGTAGCTCGGAGTGATTCGGCGTATTTGGGTGCAAAAGAGGACCATCCCTGGCGTAAACGTACAACAAGATGAGAGTGTGATGCTAATCTAGGTGTTATGTGTAGCAGATCAAGCTTGTTGTCATGCAAATGCTGAATGATGGTTGATTGGTAAGCTTATTACCACAGTGATGTTACAATGGTTTTTCTTTGAAGCAAGGAAATTTGTGTTCACTTATCATTTTTTAGTATTATTATTCTACGCTTTCTTGTGTAACATCTAGGCTAGTGGCTTATAAGATGATTGTTATTTTGCTCGAATATGCACATTATGCACTAATTTTTCATTGATCTATGTTCCTTTGTAAGTGGAATGGTTTGAAAGTGTCATTTGTACCTACTAGTACAATTGTAGAATGGTATGGTGTGGTTATTGTGGAGGAACAATGCATTTGTGACATAGTTGTATGGCAAGACTTTCATGGAAATGTTTTGTGAATGCTTTTGCAGGAAAATAGTAAAATGTTAAGGTCTTTACAGTGGAAGGTTGCAGTAGGTTTTGGTTTCAAGGGGAGCTTCTTAGCATATTCTTTATTCTTGATATTTTTAGCTGATATGTTTATTGTGTATGTATGATGTATTAATGTGAGAAGTGACAAACAAGCTTCATCACTATTTCTGTTTGTGATCTCTTTTCATGTTATTATGGATTCAATGGTAGTTGGCATGACACTTCATCTTTTAGTTCTCGATGGATATGATACTCTACTTCTTTTGATAGTTCAGTTTGATGTTTCACTTGACAACTTGGTATTTGCATATATTTATATCTAATATTGCTTTAGTTTTTGACATCTTGTTGTTAGTTTGATAGATGAGGACAATGGTATCATGGTACATTTTGGTGATTTTTGATGCTTACCCACTCCTTTGACCTTTGGAATTGTTTTCAAAAGGGGGAGAAAAGTTGATATTTATAGTTGAGATTGACACTACATTGTACAAAAATAAGTTTTTCTTTATTTATCAGTTTCTTGTTGTATATTGGTTTATTGCTACAGGTTCATATTTTTGCATTCTTTGACATTGGTGATCATATACGTTGTTTGACATCAATTCCAAAGGAAAAGTTTGTTGACATTGATTTTGGCATTGATTTCAAGGGATGATCATAGGTGGCATGCATTCAAATAATGAGACAATTTTGTTTTTTGTTGAATTTTCAACTTGGCACATTTTTAGGTAATACACTATATATACATTTGTGGCATTTATTGAAGGTTTATTGTTATTTGGTTGGTTGCAATGAAATATACATTTCTCTATTTCTAGGTGAGTTTGGTATTGATAAGTCATGGAGGCAGCAATACTTATTGAGGCAACAATACTTGATATAATTGGGGTTTAGATCATGTAATGGTCTTTTGCATTTTTTTGGTTTATACTTCAATACTTGATATATTTGACTTTCAAATTAACACAAGGATTTCACTAGGATTCTTGTTCATTATGAAGTTAGACCACTTTCATAAAAGTAAATAGGGAGGATTGACATATATCATTTTTTTGTTTGGCTAGTGACTTTGAGAAAAAACACCGACATAATAAGTTGTTGCATATCTAAAAGGTAATGATGAAATTTCAACATAATGGTTAGTGGTTTGATAATTTCATTTGAAAAGGCTTACCAAGTTCATTATGACCTAAATATTTTTATTAAATATAAGCAACAAATCATTTTTAACACAACCAGCTTAGGGCTCAAAGAAACTTTCAAAGAGTTGGTTGTATTGTGGCTGCAAAGGATGGGTTTTAGGCAATAGACTTTTGGTTTTAGTTTCTATAGATAAGTCAATCTTCATTGATTAAGTTGCATTGTATTTATCTAAAAATTAGTTGAGTGTTTATTGTCTTTGCATTTGTTAAGGTTGATTTGTGGTTGCATTATGTATGGCTATCAAATTTGATTCAAAGTCTATCATTTCAATCTTGTTCAATTTTTCATACTCTCATTATGTTTTGGTATTGAGCACACATGTAAGTTTATTGTCTAATCTTATGTATATCCTTTTGCTAGGGCAAAGGCTCTCTAAAGGTATTGTTGTTCCTATTTTGTATTGTCTAGGGCATAGTTTTGTTACAAATACATTGTTGTTTGTAAAGTGAAAACTAAAGTTTATTGATTGGATTGGTGTGGAGTATTTTGTGTAGTTTGCATACCTTGATTTAGATGCAATGTAAATAATATACCAGTGTGTATTACATATGTCTAAGGTGCATAGTGTTTATTTCATCAATAATAGTTTAAGTGGCTGGAAATGCTTTGAGTTTGAAAGATGTGCAATGCAATGTAATCAGCAATATGAATAAACTACATAATATAACCATTCTTTTTATGCTATTGTACATCAAGATATTTAACCATTGCTCACTTGATTAAAATTTCAAAGAGTTTAATTATGCACATGAGGAGGCAATTAAATTTCGATTGTCAACTTCTATATATGAAATTATCCAATAATCAAGTGTATGTCCATATACAAAAATGGCATCAACGCCAAATCAAACAAAATTTTACAATATGTGGCATATGCCATCTCGGTAACTATTCAATATTTACATGCCAAAATGTCTATCTCATTCTAAACTACTGGTGGATCATCAAAATGGAGCCTCTTTGAAGCACTCGTTGCCTCTGAAGGTAGCTGCACAAGAAAAAGTCAAACCACAATTGAGATTACTTATACTATATAATTTAAAATTGAATAATTAACATCAAAATCAATATACATTAAATTATAATTGAACTCTAAAATTGTAATCTTGATTACCTGAAATATCCGTCTCTTCAAAGGGTCGGGAGTTCTAGAATATGCCCCTCTCAAAGAACCAACCAAACCATCTTTTGTAATTTCAATCTATATAGGTGAACAAAAACATAAAAGTGATCCAAGTTAGCATACAATTGTCAATAATAGGAACATATAAATACCAAACACAAAATAAAATGAACACATACTTCTTTAGGTTGATCTTTTTCTTTATCTCCTTTAGGTGTTTCGACACCTCCTCCTTGAGGTGCTTCAACACCTACTCCTTCAAGTGTTCCAATAATGCATCGCTTTGGTGCTGTGGCCCTTGTCAACAAGCAATGGAGAAGCCTATACCCCCGTATATAAAAATGACAAGTACATATGAAAACTATCAATCTATGTCGATGTATGTATAATCAATATAAGATCTTTAAAATCTTAATTCAATCCAATTTGAGTTCAATTACCTTCCCCTTATCTAAATTTTCACCTCCATAGTCTGGACAAGGCTACACCTTGCTTGCACTAGGTATTTCCTACAAGAGGAAAATAAGATAAACATATAAGTTATTATATAATTTCATTTTAATGACAATTTAAAGGACAAGAAAGTATACTATAAATAAATGTAAATGAATGAGTGCAAAAATATATACTGGTGAAGGTCCGTGCCAAATGAAATGGCCCCTACAAAGCATTCGGCTACATTTGTCACTTCCTCCTGACATCAACCTAAATAGACTATGTAAATAAATATTAGTACATTTATAATTATCTCTTATTAATATTCATTTAAAAATAAATGCAAGTTATAAATTAAATTCACAACTTAAATTTTACATTAATCGCACGAGGAGTCCAATGTCCCCTCTCTAGCGAGGGAGAGGACTGCACGTATGGTGTGCTCCACTCCCACTAGCGTCACGATCTATAATATCCACATCGTAGAAGTCATGTCGAAGTGTCTAGGGATGCTCGGCCGAGGAGCTCTACAAGAGGGACCCAAGCATGTTGCGGTTTATGGAGCAAGTATGTGGTACACAAATATGTGAACTGATGAGGGATGATCACGGCAACTTTTCGAGCCATCACCAACATCACCCGAATGTGGGTGAGCTACTATAGAAGCATCTTGAAAACCAAAGACCACTCAAAGAGTGAATAGCATGGATAGTCTGTGTGGTCGCATCCTACATAATATCTGGATGGTATACTGGAGGTGGCGGAGGAAGGGGAGGGAGAGGAACATGTGGGTGGGGTATTACT
Organism: Sequoia sempervirens; assembly: GCA_007258455.2. Lineage (NCBI taxonomy): Eukaryota > Viridiplantae > Streptophyta > Pinopsida > Cupressales > Cupressaceae > Sequoia > Sequoia sempervirens. The sequence continues at coordinate 12,845 of VDFB02000870.1, read as the reverse complement.
CTAACTGCCCCTTCTCTATCCTGGGGCATACCTCCACCAACGCCCTGGAAGGGTCTAATGTCAAAGTAATTGACATGATGCCCTAACACAAACTTAGCATATAATTTTTTTATAAAGTAAAATGGTACATCCAAATTGTTGTTGGGTGGTTTCAAAAAAACCATACACCAACGATCCCAAAAATTTTCTACAATGTCTCTATGAGTGCACCATTTTATAGAAAGTTTTGTTTTATTAACATTAGCTGGCAAACCAGTGCGGGGGTTAACAAATAAAGAGGCTATTTGGGCTTTGGTTATCCCAAGATCTTTCACATCATCATAGGACAATCCACATGCATAATATTCTCTCATGTTTTCTCGCCACGAATGAAAGGCATTATGTTGCGAGGAGAGGGTTTCTATATTTTTAATTATTTCATTCATTGTGTTTTGACATGAAGATGTCGGGGACTCTTGTATAAACTTGGGAAATGCCCCTTAATTGTTTTAATTTTTGAGGGAAATTGAATTCTTGGATTGATGGGCGTGAGGTGGTGGAGGGTGGTGGTGGGGTGGAGGTGGGAGGGAGGGAGGGTGTGGAGGGTGAGGAGGTGGAGGAGGTGGAGGAGGTGGAGGTGGAGGAGGGTGGAGGAGGTGGTGGAGATTGAGGTGCATTTTCATAGATCACTTGACCATAATGCACGATTCAATATAAAAACAAATCAATCTAATTAGAATTAGACAATATAAATGAAAATATTATAAAAATACCCTAGTTTATAACAAAAATCTATAAAATTTTCTCATTTTTAATCCAAATACATAAAAAACTCTATTTTTAAGTCAAAATCCATTGCAAACATTCAAATTTTATCAAAATCCATGCTAAAGTTTGGTGGTAAAGGTTTAATTATTTGAATATGACTAATTGGAGGAAGTTGAATCATATTCTTGTTTAACAATTGCAACATGATCACATGGAGAGAATCAAACAACTATGAAAATTTCCTATCTCATGGCCTAAATTTATATCTAGAGTTATGTTTACAGTAGTTACTTTTGTCTCAATATTATGAGCAGTTTGACATGAATGTTTATCAAGTAATGGATTTTTTGTTTTTCTTTTTAAATGATTGATAGTTGTTTTGAGGCATGACTTATATGATTGACCAATACGAGCCTATGAAGGGGTACCTTCATACCAACTAATCGATATTCGATAATCATGAAGGGTTATACAAAAGCGTGTTAAGGATGGATATTTCATTAGCTGATTTTCGCACAAGAAAAACCATGAGACCATGGCTTGTTGCTTACTATTATGCTTTGATAGATCTTTTCCAAGCATCCATAACTTGTTCATAAGCAGGTCTATTTTAGGGTCTTAGCTATAGCAGCAAGGTAATTCAAGGCTGTTTGATAAAATGCTTTGGTAGACATGTATGAAAAATGTTAGCATAGACAAAGGCGATTAATTGCTTGAAAAAATGTCTCAAAGAAATGTAGTCATGGTGATGGAATGCCATGGCCGAATGCCATGACAAATGGTACTATGGTTGTCCGGCATTCCATCAATGAACTGCATTTCTTTGAGGCATTTTCAAACAATTCAACTTGCGTGTCTATGTTATTGCTTACTATTATGCTTTGGTAAGATTTTTTCCAAGAAAGCATCCATGGCTTGTTTGAAAGAACTTGTTTAGGCTTTTACCCATAGCATGAAAGTTGAATTTGTTTGATAAAATGCTTTGGTAGACATGTATGAGAAGAATGTGGTAGCATAGAAAAGGTAGTGAACTATTTGAAAAAATGCTTCAAAGGAAATGTGGTCTCATGGTGATGGAATGCCATAACGAATGCCATGACAAGCAAATTATATGGATTGTCATGGCATTCCATCCTATGAGACCACATTTCTTTGAGACATTTTTTGAAACAGTTCCTTTGCCTTGTCTATGCTATTGCTTACCATTATGCTTTGATAGATCTTTTCCAAGCATCCATAACTTGTTCATAAGCAAGTCTGTTTTAGGGTTTTAGCTATAGCGGCAAGGTAGTGAACTGTTTGATAAAATGCTTTGGTAGACATGTATGAAAAATGTGGTAGCATAGACAAGGCAGTGAACTGCTTGAAAAAAATGTCTCAAAGAAATGTAGTCTCATGGTGATGGAATGCCATGGCGAATGCCATGACAAGCAAATTGCTATGGATTGTCATGGCATTCCATGTCAATAATGGTGCATTCTTTGAGACATTTTCCAAACAATTCAGCTGCCTTGTCTATGTTATATATATTATGCTTTGGTAGATTTTTTCCAAGCATCCATGAAAAGCTGTTCGAAAGCACTTGTTTTAGGCTTTACCCATAGCATGAAGGCGTTGAACTGTTTGATAAAATGCTTTGGTAGACATGTATGAAGAATGTGGTAGCATAGAAAAGGTAGTGAACTATTTGAAAAAATGCTTCAAAGAAATGTGGTCTCATGGTGATGGAATGCCATAGCGAATGCCATGACAAGCAAATTGCTATGGATTGTCATGGAATTCCATCACCATGAGACCACATTTCTTTGAGGAATTTTTTGAAACAGTTCACTGCCTTGTCTATGCTATTGCTTACCATTATGCTTTGATAGATCTTTTCCAAGCATCCATAACTTGTTCATAAGCAAGTCTATTTTAGGGTTTTAGCTATAGCAGTAAGGTAGTGAACTGTTTGATAAAATGCTTTGGTAGACATGTATGAAAAATGTGGTAGCATAGACAAGGCAGTGAACTGCTTGAAAAAAATGTCTCAAAGAAATGTAGTCTGGTGATGAATGCCATAATTCTCCATGACAAGCAAATTGCTATGGATTGTCATGGCATTCCATCAATGGTACATTCTTTGAGGCATTTTTCAAACAATTCTTGCCTTGTCTATGTTATACTTACTATTATGCTTTTGGTAGATTTTCCAAACTCCATAAAACTTGTTTGAAAGCCTTGTTTTGGATTTTACCCATAGCATGAAGTTGACTGACTTTGACAAAATGCTTTTGGTAGACATGTATGAAGAAATGTGGTAGCATAGAAAGGTAAGTGAACTATTTGAAAAATGCTTGAAAGAAATGTGGTCTCATGGTGATGGGGAATGCCAACTTGAATGCCATGACAAACAAAATTGCTATGGATTGTCATGGCATTCCATCACCATGGACCACATTCTTTGAACATTTTGAAAGCAGATTCAACACGCCCAATACATCATAACCTTCTCATTAATACTTTGATAGATCTTTTCCAGCATCCATAACTTGTTCATAAGCGGGTCTGTTTTTAGGTTTTAGCCTATACTTGACAAGATGTGTTTGTTTGATAAAATCTTTAGGTAGACATGTATGAAAAATGTGGTAGCATGACAAACATCACCATTTGATATTTATCGGTTGTAGTATGTTTTGTGCAATGTAATCAGCGATATGAATATAACCAACAAAAATCTATTTTCTATAATTCATGGATTGAACTCTGTATTTTATTTGCTCTCAATGTTTGTATGCTATGGAAATGCCATTACATTTAAAAAAAAAGTAGTTTCTTACTATTTTTCTTCAATTTTTTATGTTTTTTTGCAAATCTACCAAAAAACCCTAGTTTTTTCTACCAAAAAACAATATTTTGAAAAAAATCAATTAAAAATAAACAAATCTAATTGAAAATTTGATTAAAAATTAAAAATTTTACCTGATAGAGGTGGATTCCAAATCGGATATCGGATTTCGCTCTCCACTATGCGCCCCCCGCCGATGAGCCGAAAATAAAAATGAATGAGTTTTGGTCGCGGCTTTTTTTTATATATACAGTTGACCAAAATCGGATATCCGATTTGGATCGGATATCCGATTCCTTTTGCTTGTGTCAGAATGAGATTTAGCCTTTTGCTTGGGTCGGAATGAGATTTGTTTATACACTGAACAAAATCGGATATCCGATTCTAAAACTAAGTTTTCCCTCTGCCTCGGTAGTCACCCCAGCTCCAAAAAGTCAACTCACCATTTTCGCGTTTTTGAGTCGTAGAAACACGTATTTTTTCCTCCATTGCCACTTTTGGCATACCATGATCTGCATGCCACAAGTGGTAGTGCATTCTTTCATGGTTGTAGATTGGTGTCATGGATGAGTAAGAAGCAAGATTCAATTTTCTTATCCACTACAGAGGCTAAGTATATTGCAATAACATCATTCTGCACAAAAGTTTTGTTGATGAGATATACATTGAAGGATATCAAATTAGTGTATGATGAGCCTATATCTATCTTTGTGATAATAAAAATTCAATTATCACTTCAAAGAATATAGTGATGCATTCAAGGAAAAATCATATATCAATTAGGTATCACTTTTTGAGAGAGAAGGTTATGGATGATGAGGTAAAACTTGAGTATGCACCTACAAAGGATTAGATTGCTGACATATTTATTAAGGCTCTTCCTAAGGATACTTTTGAGTATCTTCGGGAGAATTTTGGGGTTATTGCCCCTCCTTGTTTGGCCTAGATGCATATGGAGATGCATCAGTCTAGTGGATCTATGGATTCATCTATTTTCTGGACTGATATTGGGAGCTACCTCTCAGGGGGGTAGGTTGTATCATGTGTTGTCATTGAGTTGATGATTTGATTAGGTGTACTCCTAAGGGGGAATATTCAAAGCAAGTATCTTGGTTTAGTGTCAAATGGGGAGAACAATGTAAAAATAATTACCCTTTTCCATTGATGTCAAAGGGGGAGAAATAATCATGTGAAAAAGTGCAAGGTATCAAGGGAGAAAGTTGTGTATGTTGTCAAATCATTCAGGGAGAGAAAAGAAAGGAAATCATGAAGAAATGTATTCAAAGTTGTTGTGTTGTCTTTGATCATTTTTCACATCATGGGTTGCCATCAATGATAAAGGGGGAGATTGTTGCAAGTTTGAAGGTGTTCTCATTGATGTCAACAAGATGTCTAATGGATGGTGTTGTCATTAATTTCAACTATATGTCAAGGATATTGAGAAAATTGTGAAAAAGAGGAAAATAGGATGTTGCAGGTTGTGTGCATGAGTAGTTGAGATGTTGAGGAAGTGTTGTGAGTACATGGAGCTATATTTATGTTGCAATGTCTGGAGATGTGTTGGAATAGTGTAATGTGTAGAGATGATGTCTTTGGTACTTGGTTTCCAAGTGCTTTTGAGAAAATTTGATAAATAGAGAAAATAGTGTTGTGCAAGTGTTCAAAATGTGCTCCACGTTTCTTTTGTGTTGATACTATACATGTGCAGATATGATATGTTGTTCAAGGATGTTAGAGGTTTCTATATTCAAAATTTGGGCTTCTAGATCATTTTATAGAGGGGCGGGTGCAAAACGTAGGTGGGCCAAATTATGGCAATTTTTTTTAAAAAAATTGAAAGGTTATAACGTGAGTGCATTATAACATGCTCATGTTATGGCTTGGTGTGACCAAGCCTAAGGATCAATCACATCGAGCCTAAGGCTCAGTCACATCGAGCCTATAACATGCTCGCGTTATAATGTGAGCACATTATAGCTTATTAAAACAAAACAAAAAAAAGCAAGTCCATTTCATTTGATTTTCATTGTCATATTTTCTTGCCCATGGCTAGCAAACCCTGCTATTGCACACTCATATTTTGGAAGCATCAAAACTTTCAATTTCTATACTAATGAATGTATCCCCTAGTATATGTATGATATGTAAAATCCCTTAGATCTTTCTAAGGGCTAGGAGGCCTCTTAATTGAGTGAATCACCACATGTATAAACACCAGTTTATCCCAAAATACTATCATTAAGAACCTTGTTTGTAGTGGCCAACCAAGTTTACTTCCAAAGCATATTTTAAGGTAGTGCATTGTAATAACACCATTCCAAGAAGTTACTTACCATGTTTTATTTTTGGTTGAGGTAATAAAGCAAATGGGGAAGGGACTCTTTTGCTTGGCATGTCAAGATGGTACATTTCCTTGCCATAGCCTATTTTTCCATTCTATCTTCATGGATTAATAATCTCTTATGGGGATGGTTGGTAAGCCGACCAAGAAATACATACCCACTTGAGCTAGGATTGTATTGCTTGTGAGTCAGTTTTAACACATTTCTTGGTTCCAAAACATTGAAACAAACATTGAACAAATCATAAAATTTCAAACACTTTGAAAAGAGTGAATACCTTTGAAGAGTCCAATATTAATGCTTATCCCTAAGGATCTCATCTTTAGAGGCTTCTAAATATTTGAACTCATATCTCAATTCACACTCTTCAAAGTCAATTTAGGGAAACTATGCCCTTAGCTTCTTGATTTTCACATAATGGACCTTGTGGAATGAAAGGTTGCTTGGACATAGAAATTTAGTTTAAAACTTAAGCAACACAAGTGGATGTGGTAAAAAAACATAAAAAATAAATAAATTCATTAATCAAGATAAACTCACAATTGAACCCCACACATGTACTTTTCTTCATGATTTCTTGTAAGACCAAGCTCCTTAAGCAAAGATACACATTTTTTTTCAAAAAGAGACATCATAGTCCAAGGTTTATCAAGAAAAGAATCTTGAAGATGTACTACAACAAGGACATCTTGGTAAGAAATTTTTATACACGCCTTCTGATAGAAAAATCAGATTTGTATTTCCAATATGAGCCTCTCATTTAAAGCATTGATCTTTTGGGTTTAAGTTACTCATAGAGTAGAGAATTTTATTCAACACCTTGGTATTGAAAATGAAGTCCTTTTAGGTTCATTTAAGATCAAAATAACACTTCATCCATCCCCAAAACATCTATCAAAATTTCATTCCACAAACAACTTTCTAGAACTTTGGAAATATCATTATGCTAGACTTTTGGTAAATCATTTAGACCAAATCAAAATCACCTTTTTTAGTTAGGTGTGTGGGAATGAATCCTTTCTCACACATTTAGTTAAATTAGCACCCCCTTTTGGAAAAGTTCATCCTAAGATCACATATACATCTTAGGGTTTACAAGTTCATCCTCAAAATCAAAACAATCAAAATAAAATCAAATCCTAAAGTCTAGTATTGATCCAAAGTTCTTAAAAATTCCAAACATCCATATCACCCACCCCTTTATCTTTCATATCACCTTGATCCTAAAACACACCTTAGAGTTTATTTTTTGTACCTAAGATTAGATTAACCTAAAAAGTTGATCTCAAATTTTATGGTCCAAACAAGATCACAACACAAGAGGAGAATGGAAATAAAAAAGGAAATATCAACCATGAGTGATTTGAGCCAAACTGAATTTGATCCAAGAGCCCCTACCAATACTCTACCAAATCCACCTCCACAATCAAATGACTCTCAAGAAGAAGGGTGTCATGTGGAGGATGTCATGAATAATTAGAAAGAGATATCCCTTGATGAGTTGGTCAAATTGGTAAAAAATCTAGATACTCACAGACTTGTCAACATGGTCATGAAACTAAATCCCACCCAATACATGTTGGCATTAAAAAAAGAAGGGGCTAAACTCCCTTCCAATTTTGATGTAATCACCATTGTTGAACAACCTTTAGGGAACATCCCCTAAACATCATTCATACCCTCATTTCTGAGCATAGTCCAACCAATTTCCCAACTGTCATCATCGCACGCACCAAGACAACCTATGACCACCAAAGGGAGCTCATTTCTTCAAGCCCTTCAAGGGAATCCACTTGTTAAAAATCAAAACTTGGAGGCCAACACAGTCTTAGGTATGCCAAACATTGTCCCACAAGACCCTAAGAAAATGTATGTGCCACTTGTTTTCCATGATATGAACAATTCATCCACTTTCCGCACAATACCAACATATACCCAAGATACACACGACTCTCTTCCTAATGTTACACAAGGAAAAATGAATCTATTTGGATAGATGGGTACCTTTGATGCTTCATATTCATTCCTATATGGAAAAACATCACAATCATATCCACTAGCTCCCTTCATCACCCCATCACCTACACTAGTCCAAGGGTTAAAACAAATTGCTTCATCAAGTACCTTTCCTCCCAATCAAGAAAATCAACTGAATCCACCCAACAACACAAATAAAAAACTCATACCACCTCCAAGCATGCCACTAATATCACAACACCAAGTGGCCTCATATCAAATGTCCCAACCATTGATCCCATCATCAACAATACCACCTCCACCCCAAAATTAAATGTCACAAGAATTAAATACATCAACCACTCAACTTCTCATCATATAACCAACACCCCAACAAACACCACAATAACCCCTCAAAATATCCTCTCACACTGTTCCAAAAAATCCACCACCCCCACCTCAAAATTTCAACACAACAAATCAGTATAGCTTCACATTGCAAGTAGCACAACAAGCATACCAAAAGGAATTGCAACAATTCCAAATGTAACAAGCACAACAAGCAGCCCAAGGACAAGCCCAAGCAAAAACTTAGGCACAAGTGCAAGCTCAACACACGCACAAGTGCAGGCATAAGTGCAAGCGCAAGAATTTCTATAACAACAACAATTGCAAGCTTCCTATCTAATGTGACTCTTCCCTTGGAGCTTGGTTAGTCTTGTCATTGAATGGTTCGCCCGCTTACCTCTTGGAATAAAAAATTTCCAAGAAGCTGTAGACCTATTTATAGAAAAGTATTCATTTAATATAGACATCATGGATGTAAGCTTGCAGGAGCTATCTAGCCTTAGGAAAGCTAGGGGAGAGACATTTATGGCCTTCTTACAATGATGGAGGTCTAGAGCCAACAAGAGAAAGTGGTCCATGCCAAAGGAGCAACAAATTGGGAATATCATTTCCAACCTTGAGGGAGAGTTGTTCTTCCAAGTAAAAATGCAATGCATCATGACATATGAAATTAATCCCTAAATCTCTCAACATTAAGAGATCCCTTATGGCACAAGGGAATGCACCCGCATATAGGGATAACAAACCATCAATGATCTATAATGACAAACCTCACACTTGGGCCAAAGAAAAAAATGTTACTAACAATGGTGTTGTCAATGCCAAAGTAGTTATTAGTGCTCTAGGACAAAACATGAGTCAACAAACATACCTGTAGAACAACACTCCTCAACCATAAATCAACATGCAACAAACCATCTATCAAAACACACAACAAACAAACACACCCCAACAACAAAACAAACAAGTAGTCAACAATGTAAATGCTCAAAGAGGTCCACCTCCAAGAAATAATTACCCACTGAAATGCAAGTATATAGCATTGGGGGAACCCATTGAGTCTTTCCTGCAATAGTTAGTGCAAGCCAACCTCATCACACTCCCTGTTTATGAAAATTACCAAGATTCTCAGGTTGTACCGTCCTGGTATAACGATAAGCACCTTTGTGATTTTCACAAGATCAATGGAAACACAACAACTAGCTGCATGAGGCTCAAAAATCTTATCCAAGACCTCATTGACGACAAGACTATAACCATCGACCAACTAGCAGGAAACTAAGATCTCAAGATATACATGAATCCAATGCAAAATAACAACAAAGGGAATAAAAATGGAAAAGGAAAGAACTACACCAATGTAAACCATGTCTATGACCATGTTGTAGCATAATTGGATGAGTTCGTAATGGTCATCAACATCAAAGGGCCTAGTGTAGAGTGTGGAGTCACCACACATAGTGGCAAGATCTCTATCCCAAGACCATCTCCACCACCTAGGGCACCACCTTCCAATTCAAAATCTAACCCTAGTGGCTATAGCATCTTGGAACAACTAAAGAAGACCCCTTCCCAAATCTCCATCATGGAGCTACTTAAAATATCACCTACATGCAGAGATATTCTAGAGAAGGCCTTGTCTACATCCTCTAATCCAATGAACATTGATGAAGACCAATTTCAAGCTATGGTAGAACAAATCATTACACCACATATTCCTACATTTTACGAGCATGACCTCCCAATACAATCATCACATAACCACCTGCTCCGTCTTGAGGTCTTGGTCCATAAGAACAAAGTCAAAAGAGTCTTAGTGGATGGGGGTGCAGGATTAAATATTTGTACCTTGTAACTAATAAAGAATCTAGGCTTCTCAAAGGATTTCATTGAGAAAGGGAAAGGTATCACCATAAGGGTCTATTGCGATCAAGAATGGGTGTCCCAAGGCACCATCCAACTCCCCATTCAAGTAGGGCTGACCATCATGGAAACCACCTGCCAGGTCCTTGACCTTGAGCTTCCATATATTATTCTCCTAGGGCATCCATGGATCCATGGGATGTAAGTCATCACATCTACTTTTCATCAATGTGTGAAATTCCCATATCAAAATCAAGAAGTTACGATCCATGGTGACCCTAAAACCTTCTATTACTATAAGAATCTAGAAGCCAAATATTACAAAATCCCACAAGTACCTGAGAATGATGAAGGACCATCCTCCTCCTCATCCTTTTTCAACCCATCCACTTTGGCCTCCACTTTTGATACAAATACACCCATCATCCAGAACATCTCAGATATCAAAGTTGTAATCAAAGACAATGGTTGTGGGGACTATAACTTGTAGAATGGTGCATATGTGTTGGGAGAGTTACCTCAATATCCTAAATCTCATGGAATACCACAACCTAGTGATGGCACATCCCAAACATTCACAACATCTCCCACCACTTCCAAAAATGGGTGGATTTGAGCAAAGAGGTTGTAGATGAAGAAGATATATCATGCCTCCTTTATCAAGATAACATACCTGCACCCATTCTTCCAATGGAGGAGGACAACAAATGTCTACAACTAATGTTTGGATGGTGCTATGATAAGAATAAAAAGCTATGGAAAAATGAAAATAGATTATTAGAACCCCTTATTCCTGAGAAGCACCCAAAGAATCTTGGCCTTGGGTGTACTCCTATTAAGTTGAACATTCTTGGAAAGTGTGCTCCTATTAAGATAGTCAAATCTTCCATGTCACTAATCGTATCATTTAGTAGTCCCTTTGGAGATCCTATCTCTGACCTACCTATGCTATTTTAGGATTCCTCTCTTTTCATGATAACCACCATGTCGTTTTAGTCAAGTAACCAAGTCATTAAGCTAAATCTCATATACCCCCAACTCATTGACTATGACCAATGAGGACCACCAATCTTGGATTCATTTAGAAATGATGAGGCTCTCTCGAAATTCATCGGTCTAAGGGAAAACATACCGTATGGAGATCACAAAAGAGGGTTTGACATAGAGTTGGATACACATGCATACTATGGGGAAATGATTGAATATCTTAGTCACAAAATTGAAAATCTAAGAGTAACCTCTCGATCCTTAAGTGAAAACCACATTGTGGCACTTTCTGGTCCCAAAATAGTAAAAAAAGGATGTATCGAATAGTGAAAACCTATTCAAGGTGCCAAAGGATGAGGGATTCAATCTTCCCCTTAGTGTTATTCATCAAGATAAATCAACAGTCCTAGCAGAGAAGTGCAACCTAGTGAATATAGGAACCGAAGAGGCCACACAAATCACCTTCTATGCAAAGTCACTTTTGAATGAGGAGCAAGAAAATACAACACTATTTATAAAATAAAGGAAGGTAAAATTTGCATGAACATACACTAACATGGCAGGCCTTGATCCTGAAGTGGTGGTCCATCATCTAGTAGTGGATCCTAAGGAAAAACTTGTGAGACAAAAATTGAGAAAGATGCATCTGCAAATTCCCTTATTGATCAAACTAGATATACATAAAATTCTTTAGATAGGATTCATCTGACTCATCGATTATCCAGAATGGGTTTCCAACCTTATCCCAGTTTCCAAGCCCATAGGGGGCATCAGAATCTGCATTGATTTCAGAGACCTGAATAAGGCATCTCTTAAGGATGATTTCCTCCTCCCCAACATAGATATGATTGTGGATTTGACTACGAGGCATGGAATTTTATCATTAATGGATGGATTTTCAAGATACAACTAAATCGTGATTTCAAAGGAAAACCAACATAAAACAACCTTCACATGTCCATGGGGCACCTACTATTGGAATATGATGTCATTTGGGATAAAGACATTGGAGCTACATATCAAAGAGCTATTACCTTGATCTTTCATGACATGATCCACAAGATTGTAGAGGACTATGTCGATGACATATTAGCCAAATCAAGGAAACAACAAGACTATATATCAACATTGGGCCCAATATTTGATAGGCTTAAAGAGTATAAAGTATGACTAAATCCCACAAAATGTGTCTTTGGTGTAACTTCAAGAAAGCTATTGGGATATATTGTGTTAATGAGATGAATCGAGATAGATCCAACAAAATTCAAGGTAATATTAGACATGGAAGCACCACAAACACTAAAACAACTATGAGGCTTGCAAGGAAGGCTCCAATCCATCAAAATATTAATAGGACAACTCATAGATAAAATTGTCCCCTATTCCCACTTGCTACACAAGGGGTAACCTACAAGTGGGATGAGAAATGCAATAAGGAATTTAACAAAATAAAAGAATATTTGTTAACACTATTTGTCCTCATGCCACTAATCCCAAACAAACTGTTGATCCTCTACATTTCAGCTACAACAACAACCCTTGGTGCTCTTTTGGCTCAACATGATGAAACAAGGAAAGAGGGCCATCTACTACATCAGTTGAACCTTAGAAGGAAATGAGATAAAGTAAACTTTCATTAAGAAGGCATGCCTCATAGTTATTTTTGCATCACAAAAATTTAGGCACTATATGCCAACCCATCAAGTTAAGCTCATCGCCAAGATCAATCCCCTTAAATATCTCTTATCCAAGGAAAATGTCACAAGATGAATGGA
>VDFB02000868.1:0-30112 GCA_007258455.2 Sequoia sempervirens | reverse complement strand
TTGTGGACTTGAATTAGTTTGAAATTTTATTTTAGAAATGATCCCACGTTCAGTCAAATTTTCGTGGGAACTCGCATCCAACTCGCCATGGCTATATGATGCGACATTTTGTGGACTCCCATGCTTCAACTAACAGATTTGGGAAATATTTTGGTCCATAATATAATGGGATTTTGCGCTAGTTTACCTGCCTGGCATTGGTAGTCACACAGGCCTGCGAGGGGGATTCGTTATCCATGTTGTGATCAAAGTTGGTTGAGAACCACTGATTTCTACCATGCCGTATTTCTCAATAAATGGTGATAAAAGTGGATAATGATTTTATACCATGTCCCCTTTTTTTTTTTCTTATATCAAATTGAGACATTAAAAACTATTTTTAGTCGATAGGCTACTTTTTAGTTGGGAATTTCGTCAACTCAGTCGTGAATTGGATTTGCCGGCACCAGAGATGTCTCGGTCGGTGGTGACTAGACCAGGTTTTTTTGTGGCGACGTGGAGCTTGGGAATTATGTGGGTTGGCGGTGGTGGAGTTGGTGTCCTTGATACGTGGAAGCTAAACAGTAAGTGTTTGTTCGTGGGAATGTTTAATCATTCTGTCGTTGTTGTACGATGGGGGCGGACGGAGTAAATGCAGGCAGATGAAGTAAATGAAATATTGAGTGTTGCAGTGTGGGAAAGTATACTTTGTTTAAGTTGTATTGTCGAAATAGCCATTGCGGTGTTGGTTTCACAGCAGACTATTTCCGTGGTTGGTTTCATAGCAGATTGCAGGGTTTTGAAATTGTTGTTCTCTGCAATTTGTAAGTCGTTTTAAATGGGTGTTTTGCATAGATAATTTATGGATTGTTTATGTTAAATGTGTTGTTCTTTGGAATCTATAAGTCATTTTACATGGGTGTTGCAGTGTGGGAAAGTAAAGCTTGAAACGTGTGAGAAAACATATTGATTAAGTTGCTTTGTCGAAAGAGCCATTGTGGTGTTGGTTTGATAGCAAACTATTCTAAAAATCGTCGGCTTCAGTTCTGTGGTTCATTTGATAGGAGACTATTATAAAAATTCATGGCTTCGGCTCTGTTTTATAGGAGATTGGAGGGTTTTAAAACTATTGTTCTACACAATTTGTAAGTCATTTTACATGGGTGTTTTGCATAAATGATTTATTTAATTTTTATGTTAAAATTGTTATTGTCTCGAATCCGTAAGTCATTTTACATGCATATTTGGCGTTATGGTTTTGTACACTTAAATATTTTTTCTTTTGTCAAAAAATATGGTTAGGGTTAGTAATTTTTTTCTTCCCTCATTTATTGTTTGTTGTTATCTATGTGCATCTTTGGCCTTTTTTTGTTCAAAAAATATGGTTAGGGGTAGTAATTTTATCACCCTACGTTTGTTGTTTTGGTTATCTCAATGCATCTTTATCGTTACAACCATTAAGATAGGACCAATTGCAAATTAGCATAGGAGTGATTGCATAAATATATGGCTTATACCCATTACCATAGGATCAATTGTAGTTAAATCTTGTTTCTTTGGTAGAAAAATATGGTCAGGTTTAGTGATTTTATCATCCCCCATTTATTGTTTTAGTTATCTTTGTGCATCCTTTTAAATTAGTTTGGTGGGTGTTAAGTGTTATTCTTTGTAATATCTCTTTTATCTGTTCAATTTATTTGTTTGAAGTTTCCAATGGGATTTTCTGTCAGCCAAGTCATGAATAGGATTTGTCTTATAATAGCTCTTTTACAATTTCTCTATTTGTCTAGAATATTTAGTGTTAGGCAATGTAGGTCTAGTTTTTGATTGGGTGTGTGGCATTATAGGCTTTTTGTACAACTTATTGCTACTCGTTGAACTATAATTTCTCCTATGGTAATGGCTGCAATGCCAAAGATACACATATATAACCACAGACAATAAATGAAAGATTCACAAAGATAACTAGAACAATAAAAAAAAAAAAAAAGAAATTGCTCCTATGTTAACCTACAATTTCTCTTGTATGAATATGTTTGATGTGGGTTTTTGATCATCTGTGATTTATGTATGATTCTTAAGTGTTTTTCAAATAGTTGTTTTACAATTTTCCTATTTTCTCTATAATATTTAGTGGGAAATTACATAGCTTGAATTTTGAATTGAGAAGCCAACTGTTACATAGAATTTGTTG
The DNA here is from genome assembly GCA_007258455.2 of Sequoia sempervirens. Lineage (NCBI taxonomy): Eukaryota > Viridiplantae > Streptophyta > Pinopsida > Cupressales > Cupressaceae > Sequoia > Sequoia sempervirens. The sequence goes on along the minus strand of VDFB02000868.1, from coordinate 27,939 downwards.
TTACACATTGTCTAGATAGTGATAGAACTTAAACTAAGCAGGAATATGTTGCAAACTCAAAACTATACATGCATTTGACTTGAACTGGGTTCTTTACTTTGAATATTCTTTGTATAAGTAATTTCACATACATAGATGTCCATATCTAAACTTTTTGGGTGAAGGGAAATCAGAAAAGAACTATTAGGAAAATAGTTAACAATCATAGGAAAATGATAGATACTAGAAAACCAACATTTAATAAAACTACATTATTCCCCACTAAATATTATTGACAGAATAGGGAAATTGTAAAACAACTATGGGGAACTGAAAAAAAGAATATCATGAAGAACAATTTGTTGTGGGGAAGTTGAAAAAGAGGAGGAAGAAAGAATACAATGAAACATATTGATATTAGACATTGCCATCCCATGTAATTAGCAAGCTTGACCCTTTGCATAAACAAACCTAGGCAATTTGTTCCAGGGAGCTTCAAGCAGATCAGGAAAAAAAGAATATCATGAAACATATTGATACAAGATTCGAGCTATTTTCTTTGTTAATAAATATTGAATACAAATAGAGAAATTGTATAGGAGGTGTTAGAATAGCAATTATTTCCTACAAGTTGTTTTATATGAGTATTTCCCATAAATGACTTGTGTACAATATTTAATGCCAAGCAATGTAGCTTGAATTTAGAATTAAGCCTATGGTGCTATATGCATTTTGCACAGATTGTTGCATCATATAATTGTTGTCATAGCCTAAAGAAAATAGGTATCATAATAAAGAACTAGGTTTAAATAATTATTTCGCTAGGTTGAAAAGATATGTATTGTATAAGTGTGGAGAGAAAAATAGTTTGGTGGCTTTAAGTGTTTTTCTAATAGCTCTTTTATCTATTCAACTGTATATTTTTAATTTGAGAAAAAATGAATATCATGAAACATATTGGTATAAGAGAACAAGCGAAATTGGAAAAGAGCTATTAGGAAAACACTTAAGAATCACAGGAAAATGAAAAATGTTCTAGAACCCACATTAAATAGAAGTTTAAAATTTGGAGAATAGAATAGACAAACTACGATAATGAACAATTTGTTATGGGGAACTAGAAAAAAATATGATGAAGATGATTTTGTTTTGGGGAAGTTGAAATACATGAGGAACAAAGAATATAATGAAACCTATTGATATAAGACATTGCCAACCCATGTAATTACCAAGCTTCACCCCTTACATAAACAAACTTGGGTAGTTTGTTTCAGGGAGCTTCAAGTAGGTTAGGAAAAAAAGAATATCATGAAACATATTGATACAAGGTTTGAGCTATGTTCTTTGTTAATAGATATTGAAGAGAAATAGAGAAATTGTATAAGAGGTGTTAGAATGAAAATTATTTGCTACAAGTCATTTCACATGGGGATGTTGCATACATTATTTCTATATAATATCTAATTGAAAGCAATGTAGCTCAAATTTACAAATTAAGCCTGTGGCATTATATGCATTTTTCAAAGATTCTTGCATCATATAATTGTTGTCATGGCCTAGATAAAATAGGTATGGTGATAAAGAACTAGGTTTAAATAATTAATTTGGAAACTTGAAAAGATATATGTATAACCATGGAGAAAAAAATAGTTTTGTGGCTTTTAAGTGTTATTCTAACAACTCTTTTATTTGTTTATCTTTATATTTTTAACTAATAGGCTATTCGTTTGAAGTTTCCACTAGGATTTTCATCATCTTAGCCATGAATAGGATTTGTCATCTAATAGCTCTTTTATAATTTCTATTTTTGTTTATGATATTTATTGGTAGGAAATGTAGGTTGAATTTATGTATATGTATATGTATTGAATTCCATGTTTGATATTTTAAAAAACACATATAGGTAGAAATATATATCGATATATATAGAACAAGACCACCATGTCTTAGTTGAGAATGCAACAACAATTTATATATGCACATGTATATCTAACACAGTTGTGTATGTTATCTTTATTTGTATTTAGGTAGACTTTGATTTGAAAATAGTTAAAAATAGCATATGTAAGTATTATTTAGCTTCTAAGAAAATTCCTAAAATATAGCCATAGCATTTTATGATATAGCATTGAGATGTTGTTAATAACAGAGCATTTAATGGTGTAGTATGTGTAAGATATTCATAAGAAATCTATAAAATTGATTTTTCCTTCGTAGTGGATGCCCCTATTCAAACTAAATGCATTAAAAAAGCACCAAAAATAGTGTAGCTTGCATTGGCTTGTTGCTGCCATCTTGATTTCCATTGTCCAATTAGCACAAGCAATCATTTCCCATTTCACTTCAGTTTCTGATGGTGGCCAGGAGTCCCCCTATGGCATACATATTGTAATAAGCTCTATAGTTAAAAACATGTTGTTGGTTTGCAAAGTTTTAGCCCTTTGCTTTCCCTTTTCTTTGCACATTGTGTAGATTCCACATGGAAACGATACTGTGCATCTTTTGCAGTGTAACCATTAACATAGGAGAAATTGTAGATTAATAACTCCTCCCCTTGAAATTTATGAAGAAAATAAACATCCAGATTAGATTTTCCTTCAATTGACTAGTTGAGAAGGCCAAAAATTCAAACCTTTCGTTCCTTATAGTAATGCCTTACTTTGGAGTGGACAATATCTTATAGGAAAAAAAAGGTTCGAATCCGTACCCTTTTTAACTAGACAATTGATGGAAAATTCAATCTTGATGTTTGCTCTCTTCATAAATTTCAAGGGGAGGAGTTACATAGTGAGGAAAAAGTATGGTATACACATCTATTTAGATATAGCAATGTGTATATAAATAGTTGTATATGTGTGTACATATGGATATATTTATTTTGTTATATGTGTTTGTTTTTAAATGTGGAGATAAAGGGGACATTCAATGCATATATATACTTAATAAATTCTAGTCTCATTGTTGTATAGCCTATTGTTCTGTTAAGAAAGGGTGAAAGGACCAGCTAGCAACAAATACAAACATGTGCATATAGCTATATGTAGAAATATAGTAAAATAATAAAAAACTACATGGATACATATATAAGCAACCTAAAAGATAAAAAAATGCATATAGGGGTATATTGATATGAATTTATCATTTTTATTCTTCTTGATGTGTCCCTTGGTGTTTTGAAAATATTAAAAGTGGAATTCTATTCTTGTTCTTGTATCCCATGTTGTTTTTTAAGTTTTAAAAGTGGAATGGTTATAGATAGATATTTCAAAGTTATCAACCAATTTCCATTGGGATGTTGCAATATATTAATCTTTTTATTTTTATTGTGAAATAGAGTTGTCAATTAGTCAACTCAAATTGTAACATTTTTTGCTCTGAAAAATGTTTCCAAAACTATGTCTATGGAAATAGGTTTTGTGGACGGGTCTCCAGTGCCCCCCAATATTTATTTTTTCAGATCTACCATGGTTCCCATTGTAGAAACCAGCTCTAAGGGTGTGAACCACCGACCTTCAGATCCTGATTCTGTAAGTATAAATTTCCTTTTTGTTATACCTATTGCAAACTGGGTGTAATTGTTTCCAGTTTTCTTTGCTTTAAGGTGTATACACACATGGGTGGACCTGACAAAATATATAGATGTGTAGGGAGATACAGATTGATATTTTCCAATATATAAAAATATCCCCTTCATGTATTTGTATATGTATACATATGTATATGTGTATATGTATTTGTGTATTTGTATGTATATGTATGTGTAAATGTATATGCATATGTATATGTATATGTATATGCATATGTATATGTATATGTATATGCATATGTGTATGTATATCTATATGTATGTAAACATGTACATGCGTATCCATATGGATATGCATATGCACATGCATAGGTATATGTATGTGTATGTGTATGTGTATGTATATGTAAATGTCCCGGTTGGTGGTGACTTGACCTAGCTTTTTTATGGCAATGTGGAGCTTCATGATTACATGGGTTGGTGGTGGTGGAGTTGGCGGCCTTGATATGTGGAAGGTTAATAGTGAGTTTTTTCCCACACGAGGGTTAATGCATCTTGTCGTTGTTGTATGTATATATCTATATGTATATGTATATGCATGTATATGTATATATATGTATGTGTATGTGTATGTGTATGCATATGCATATGCATATGTATATGTATATGTATATGTAAGTGTATATATATGTGGAAGCTAAATGGTAAGTGTTTTCTCATGCGAGTGTTAATGCATCATGTCACTATTGTGTGGTGCTGGTGGTTGAAGTAAATGGAATATTGAATGTTCTAGTGTGGGAAAGTATAGTTTGATTAAGTTGTATTTTTCCAAAGAGTGGATTATGATAGATCACATATGAAGACAACAAATTACTTTGTACTTTGTTGTTGTGTGATGTGTGATGAAATTCCATGAATTTTTTTATGGGCATTCCATAATTTCCTTCATCATTGGATTCTTTTAAATGTGGAATATAACAATAGTGAATAATGGAAATGATTGACATAAAAAACTATAAAATTCTTTTGTATATATTTTTATATATCACAATGATCAAATTATGTTATTCATTTTGTGATCATCCATACATATATATTTATATACACATGGATACACATATATTTTGTTACATGTTTATGTGTAATTACTACTTTAAATATATCTATGGTTATACATGTATATTGATATATGCTAATATGGTTGAGCTTGTATGTATACTCCTAGGCTATGCAAGTACATTGAAGTTCCACAACCCAATCACTTGCTAAATTTAGAAAGGGTAGAAAACAAAAATTGAACCATTTGTTCTATAGCCAACATAAAGAGAACATTTGTGTAAAAAGTCATACAAAATTCATGGAGCAAAGGTTAGTTAAACCATGCACAATTGTGACTCTACCTGCTACCAATCTTCCCTCATAGTACCCATTGGCAATGGTAGATGCCACCCCTTATAAACAATATTAGAGAAATCCCCAGGCTATTACACTAGGGAAGAAACAATGCTTGAAAGAAATATTTAATGATTACTAGCTTTCTATGGTGAAACAATTTCGACGCCACATAGATGCACTGTCAAACCTTTTTGTTTGTTAGATATGTAGGGAAAGCTACATAGGGATGCACACTCATATGTTGGGGTCAGTAGAAACATGTGTAAGATTGTATTCTAATAAAGGAACCCACTACTTTAGCTCTAAAAATAGCATGGACCTAGGCCCACAACCATTGTTTCTAAAAAAGCTAACATAGTTGAAGAAATGCTTATTGCTAGGATGGCTCTAGTTTTGCAAGTGTCTCACACAAGAGGAGGTCAATTTAAATATAGTGGTCACATGATAAGCTTTCCTCAAGATATCTCGAGCATAGAAAAACTTTTACTGTGCCACTTGCAATACCTTCAGGTTGTCATAGTACGTCAAACCACTATTGAAGGTGGTAATTACGATTCCATGTTAATAAACATCATGTCATAGATGCATTGAAATACAAAATTCAATATGAAAAATATTACAATGATATTGAGATTGATGTTGATGCTTTTAATATGTTGCCTGATGTTGTTGTTGATGCGTCTTATTTCTTGCATACAATAGAGTAAGTTTCTGATGAAGACCTAATTCCATCAACTAGCTCAATAAATGTTGCTAAAGATAAAAATGGCTCTTCAAACTTTTTATCAATTATCCCTTCCTTACCAAATGCTAAACAAGAGCTCCAATCAATCAAATAGGTATTGCAAATTGAAAAAAAAGACAAGAATATTTTGTGTTGGCCTGAAATTAGCTCGTCTCTTGTTAATGAATACAACACTGAAGATTTGTTTACAATGGCCTTTCCAACATTATTTCCCATTGTAGCAGCACTTCTCCAACCGAGGAATTTTTGAATCCACTTGCATGAATATTCCCTCCACTTGATGAGATATTTTGACCACAGATTTGGCAAACATGTCAGGTTTAGGTATTTCCTCTGCAATTTGATAATGAGACATCATAGCCAGTAAATTGTTTCTATCTTTGTTATAGCAGATCTGTAAGAAAAAATCCCTAAGTCGTTGTCCACATTGCGTGAATTCCTTCAAGTTGTCACCGATGGATAAATAGCTATGAAACTAATGCATTTTGGTGCATTGTTGTGCTAGACCCACTCTTTTTGGAACTCTTGTTGAGCCCAACTCTCTACAATGATTGAACAACTTGGCACACCTACCTTTTTCTCCACTTTAAGTTGTGCAAACACAAAATGGGCTGACCTGCAAAATGTTTTCTCTTTTGTGTCTTTATTGGTGATGGAGCCCTCAACAAAGACACTAATAGATAGTGTTGTTCAAAATACACATATCACGTCTTTATATATCCATCATAGATTCTCAATTTTTCATGAAGAGGTGATTGAAAATATTTTGCATGCAAAAGATTATTAGTATGGATATGAATGGGAGCATTGTGGCTTTACCCATGTGCATGGCTTTTTATGGCTTCCATAAGCCCCCAACATGGACACTCTTGATTGGTCCAATGACCATGATGTTACCATGATGAGGAAATTTTTTGATAGATATGTTTGAGCTTAAAATCCATGTTGCCCTACACAGAGATTGCTCAGAATGTATCATTGTTATGAAGAAAATCCATACTTACTTTCCACAAGCCAAATTATTTCTAGTGATCCAATCATAGATTATGAGGAGCTGCTAAATACAATTCAAAGGAACACAAAATGCTCTAAATATACTAGCCACCATTGCTCTGATGGAAACCATTGTGGACAATTCAAATAGATAGCCAATAGGTAAATGGAAATTGTTACGTAGACTACTTGTTTTGTATTAATATGTTTCATGATATTCTTTTCCTCTCATCTCTTTGGCATTGCATGTAACAAGGTCTTTATTGTTGTAGTGTACTTGTTCTATTTTTCAACAAACATAATATTGACCTCTACCTTTTGACTAGTTTCCTTCATTTTTTTCCTGTGTGCACTGTGCCTTCTGCCTACTATTTGTTGTTATCTTTGTTCATCGTTACTGCTATATGCATTTTTTATAGAAAAATATTTGTATAAGAAACTCTCCATATCTATGGTCTGCAACTTGTACTCTCCATATGTTAAACTTCCATATAAAATCTATTTTACATGATCTGCCTTTTGACACACTATAAAACAGTTGTTACAAAAACACTTGAGAATCACAGGTAAATGATAGGTGGTCAAAAAACCCACATTAATATATATACGTATCTATATTATACTAATAGATATATTACGATTTTCCTATTTCTATAATACTGAATGTCAAATAATGCACTGTATATATGTATATATATATACATATATATACATATATTCTAAATTGGAGCTGCATTGTTTGGGACTAAATATTATAGAAAAATAGGCTATATATATACATATAGATATATACACATATACATACAAACACACACATATGCATACAATGTCAATTGTATGTGAAAATCAATCATTCGAAACATAGACAAACACATATACACATATATATATTGAAGAAAAACAACACCACAATGGCTCTTTGTACAATTCAACTCAATCAATATATTTTGTGGCATGTTTCAAACTATACTTTCCCACACTGCAACACCCATGTAAAACAACTTACAGATTCTAGAAAACAACAAGGCCAAAACAATGGGAAAAAGGAGAATTGTTCCTATTCATAGCCCATTTACATGTGATTCTAAAGTTTTATTCTAATACATTGCAACTGTTAGATAGGCTACTTGTCTTATACCAATATGTTTGATGATACTCTTTTTCTCTCATCTGTTTGAAGTTGCTTATGACAAATTGTTAATTGTCATGGTTATTTTGTTTGGATGTAACATGTTATATGTATTCTATCAATATGTTCCATGATATTTATTTCCCCTTATATATTTAAAGTTTCGCATTAAAATTGTTCTTCTTGGTACACTTCTTTCCACATCCTCATAACGCGCTTGTCATTGTCATTGTTTTCCTCTTATATGCTGCATATTTTAAATTTCTAATGAATTTGAATTTTCTCTATAATATTTAGCACCATATAAATGTCATTCTAGTACATTTTATATGAGTTCAAAGACACTTAATAATCACAAGAAAAACATAGATGGTTGGAAACCCACATTAAATAGACCTTAACACCATGGGCAATTGAACAGGTGACCTACAATAATTAACAACTTGTTATGAGTGAGTAGATATTGATAGAACACAAGTAGTCTATGCAATAGTTGGCTCCTTAATTCAAAATTTAAGCTACATTATTTGGCATTGAATATTATAGACAAAATACAGGAATTGTAAAAGAACTATTAGAAAACACTTAAGAATCACATGTAGATGGCACATGATCAAAAACCCACATTACAGATATTAACACAACATAACTAGTCTATTTAACAGTTGAGTTGTGAATTGAAAATTGAAGCTACATTCTTATACCCATTAGCATGGGAGCAATTGTAGATTAACATAGGAGAAATTGTTTTTTCACGCTTTGTTTATTGTTTTGGTTATCTCTGTGAATCTTCTATTTATTGTTTGTGGTTATCTGTGTGTATCTTTGGCTTTGCACCCATTAGCACAAGAGCAATTGTAGTTAAATCTATTAACACCATAGACTCAATTGAAAATTCAAGGTGCATTACTTGCAACTAAATATTATAGGCGGATAGAGAAACTATAAAAGAGCTATTAGAATAACACTTAACAACCACTAAACTATTTTCATCTCCAAAATCTTCATGCTTTCATACTAGCTCTTCGCATATATATACATATGCAATTACTTCTATGTTAATCTACAATTTATCCTATGTTAATGGGTATAATGCCAAAGGTGCATAGAGATAACTACAAACAATAAATGAAGGGTAAAAAAAATACTAACCCTGGCCATATTTTTTGATGAAGGAACGAAGATTTATGTGTAATTTCTACATCTATACAGAGCCACAATCTCTTTGAAGTCTCCAAAATGGGTATAATGTCAAAGATACAAACATATAAAAAGGAATACTAAGCAGAGAGTGAAAGACATGTATGAACAATAAATTACTCAATCTAATACTTCTTATACAATTTCTCTACTTGTCTTCAATATTTATTGCCGAAGAACATAGCTTGAATCGTGTATTAATATGTTACATGATATTATTTTTTTCTCATCTATTTAAACTAGAGAGCCATCCACAATGCTCCATTCCACATAGTATAGAGTATATAATGACTAAAAAGGTGCATAAAGATGCACAAAGATAACTAAAACATTAAACCAAAGGTGAAAAAATTACAACAATCTCTCATTTTAACTACAATTTGTCCACCCAAAAGACAATGATAATCTCTTTAAATTTTACATAATGGGTGTAATGTTGAAGATAGAAACATATAACAAGAAGACATGAACAATAAATTAATAATCTATGCAAAATACCCATGCAAAATGACTTTATCTACATTCCATGTCTAAGATGTGTATGCAAAAATATGTTTGCAAAACATGGGCACATATAACAAGCAATAGCCAGTGATGTTTTTTACTATAGTCTTCTCTTGAATGAAAATCACAATGGCTCTTTCAACAATACAACTTAATCAATATATTTTATTGCACATTTTTTAGCACATCTATGTTCAAACCCTCCAATGAGAATTCAACCTAAAATAATGTATGCACATGTATGTATATGTGTATATATGTATATGTATATGTGTATATATGTATATGTATATGTATATATATATATGTATGTATATGTGTATTTATGTATATGTATATGTATGTGTATGTATATATGTATGTATATTTAGATGTATATATATGTATATGTATATGTATATGTATATGTATATGTATATGTATATGTATGTATATGTATCTATATGGATATGTGTATGTATATGTATGTGTCTAACCTATTTTATTGTAGATCTATATGATTTCCTTTATAATGTTCCACAGATACAATATGCATCCAAGAGAAATACTACACTCCAAATTGGCTATTTCAAATTGTTTAATGCTCCAATGACTCAATCAAATGCTACTCATGTTTTTTAAGCACTGTCAACAATACATGTAAGTATAGAATTTTTCCATTATCAATAAATAAATTCAGTGAACAAATTGTAAATATTATTGATTATTTCTAGTTTCAAATTGATTATATTGGTTTTATTGATATATTTACTAATTTTTTATGGTTTGTTCCTGATCTTGCTTGGTTGTCCACTGACATACCCATCTTATTTGCAGGTACTAGGCTAAAGCATACAAAAGCACTCCATGTTCAGGATGCTATTTTTTTTATAGAATTACTACAACAAAAAACACTTCAATATGATAGATGATATATAAAAACACTATATGTTCCCCAACTTTGATATTGTGTGATGTATAATAGAACTCCACAAAATTTCCCGTTGATGTTTCATACTTTTCTTGCTCAGGGGTTTGGCTAGAGTCCCCAAGGCTCCTTGATGCCAATATGACAAGGTAGATAACAAGTGTGGCTTTTGTGTTTTGGATTTTAACATCACATATTTGTTCTTACATAGGTACATGTGTATATTTTATTCATTCATTCTAATAATCCAAAAAAAGAGTATTTCATCCTCACACTCTTCTCTTCCTAAGGTCTGTTTATTTGTTTCTAATAAAAATTGGTTTGACTACTTTCTAATCTTTTATAGTTGTCCACATTTTATTTTACTACTACGAACCCAAAAAACACATGCATAATAAAAGTTTAATTCACAAAATTATGCACTAAATAGTAATTATAGAAAGTATCCAATATCAAACATCTTTCTTTCTTCAAAAATTTTTTATACACAAAGTTATACACTACCTTTGTTAAACAATACTTTTAAATGCAATATCAGTAATTAAAGGCATGGGTAATAACTCTTTAAAAAGTATATCTTGTATTTCTATGCATATGTATCTTAACATTATTAAATAATAATTAATTAATTGATTGAATAACCTAGACAAAAAGCTAAAATATACATTTGCATCGAGGCCAATAAATATAAAACTAAAAAAGAGTGACAAAACTAATTATTTGAAAATTTAAATTGTATGTAATTTATCAAATGTAATTTATTAAGAGAAATTTTAATTAATTGATTGAATAACCTAGACAAAAAGCTAAAATATGCATGTGCATCCAGGGCCAATAAATATAAAACTAAAATAGAGTGACAAAACTAATTATTTGAAAATTTAAATTGTATTTAATTTATCAAATGTAATTTATTAAGAGAAATTTTATTAAAAAATCATTCTCCTAATATTATTTAGTAAAATCATTTTAAACGAAGTAATATAAGTCAAATTCATATATTTTAATGTACACATAGCTTTGCTTTAATGGATCTATCTAATTGTCCATATAAATATATAAATTGATTTACCAACATCACTATTCATTACAATGTACTCAACAAATCTTATCCTCGTTCACATCCTACTATAAACTTCACATTGCATTACAAAAACAAGTTTCTTCCTTGCTTCCTATTCAATAACCATTTGCAGTGGACCCCTATCGACTGATCATTACATGCCCATGCATGGGACTCCTAGTAATTAATTTATTCACTTTCTCTTACCTCAACTAAACTCTTAACAACTGAAACAAAATATGAATTAACAATTTTTTAGATTTTGTTTGAATATTTTGTGAATTTTTTATATTATTTTTTATATATAATAGTTTTTTTAAAAGATGGCATTTATTTTATAACACATAATTTATTTAGTTTTAAATAAAATTATGAATTCTTAAACATAGATTGATAACATATAATAACTTGTAACTTATTTTACTTATTGTTAATAATAATTTAGTTGTAATTCAATTTCATAATGTATAAATTTTTGAGACCTCCATATCCATGGAAAATACTATGCTCACTACAAATAGAAAATAAATATAATGATCAAACTCAACTTCTTCATTTTTCTCTTATTAAGATTTTTATTTTCATTTGGATCATGTACTACTTTTTCAATGGAGTTGGTCGTACTCTTTGATGCCCCATTTATTTAATATTTTTAATCTTTTTTGATAACTATGACTCTCCTAAAGTCTTTTTTTTATAAATAGATGTAAACTCTATTTTCATAAAATAATTTTATTCATTTTGTCCAAAAATAAATAAAAAAATTCTTAAATCATAATAAATTTTTACTTCAATGACTTGTGGATACTCAACTCTACAACATAACATTAATGTTTTATTAACTATACAATGAACAAAATTATTTTTCTTATATATTTTTAATAAAAATATTAATTTTATATTTCAATTTAAATTAGATGGATATTGAAGATTCCATCAAAGATAAAGAGTTCAAGTTGTGCATTATTTATATTATTAATATTTTTGTATTTTAACTTGTGAGAAGATAATAATAAATTTATAAATTCATTAAAAATGAATAATTAGATGAGTAAGTTGATGATTTGATGAGTGAATTAACTTTCAAAAAATAATTATGAATTTATTAACTCATTTAAAATTGATAATTAGGTAATATTAATAATTAAATTACTAATAGCAATGATTAATTATATTAACTAATAATTAAAATTAATAATTGTAATAGAACAATTGATAATTAATAAGGGATTATGAATTATTATAGATCATTAATGATGGATTATAATTTGAATTAATAATATTATAATAGGAATTATTTTAGTCTCTATAAAAACCAAGGGATTATGTAATTATTTTTTGACTAGTTTTGTTGATAGAGACATATATTCTCAATTGAAGTACCACAAGTACACTCTAGAGGATGACTCATAAATCCTAGTATGAGAAAATGTATAATGCTAATTATTAGAAAATTTTAGGTTTCCTAGCATATTCTCACATAGCTAATGAAAATATGAAACAATTATATCCAAAAACTAAATGACTCATCGATCAATATTGCTTCTAGATTAGATTGCGTTGAGTTTGTGTGCATCAACATTTTGGATCACACTCCATGATCCATCATCAAGATTTTTTATCCTCTTGATCTCTTTGATCTTGATGATTGATCACAGAGTGTGATCCAAAATGTTGATGCACAAAAACTCAACACAATCTAATCCAAAAGAAAATTGATCAATAATATGGATTGTGGAAACCTGATATCATTAATTAAATGACTTGTTTTCCTCATTATAGTGAATAAATTAAGGCTTATAAAATATGAAATCCTTTCATCAATGTAATTTTTGTCTCAAGAGGTTTGATTTTTAGGGGGGTTTGTGATCATCAAAAAGGACATGTTGAGAAGGAAAAGTTCATTTCTAATGGTTGCATTGATTATGATATCATTAATGAGAAGCACACTAATAGTTTAGTTCATGATACAAAAATTCCACCACGCCCCTCTTCTAAATCTATGGTAAGTGAAGAAGGAGAATTAGAGTCCACGAGCAATCCTACATATCCCAAAAATATTTGTCTTTTCTTTTCTTGTTTGTTTTTCTTCATTATTTTTTTTGTAGGAATGAATGATGCAAGTTTCAAATATTTTTTGATGGTTCATGGACAGTGACTACTTCACCTCGAAAAGGGGCCAAATTACTAGTCACATTTCCAATTTGGTGAAGATAAGAGAAAATTTGAGTAATTTATGCAATTTTGGAGCTTTTGTAGTGTTCATGATGCCACATTTCAAATTTGGGGAAGATACAAGAAAAAATAGGAAGTTATACAATTGCATGATTTTCTTAGTGTACGAGATGTTGTATTTGAAATTTAGGGAACATTCGAGATAATGAAAAAGTTATGAAATTATGGGATTTCGTAGTGTCTTGGATGTCACGTTTCAAATTTTAGGAATAATCAAGATTATTTTTGAAAGTTATGCAATTGTAAATATTTTGAGTAATTTATGCAATTTTGGAACTTTTGTAGTGTTCATGATGCCACATTTCAAATTTGGGGAAGATACAAGAAAAAATAGGAAGTTATACAATTGCATGATTTTCTTAGTGTACGAGATGTTGTATTTGAAATTTAGGGAACATTTGAGATAATGAAAAAGTTATGAAATTATGGGATTTCCTAGTGTCTTGGATGTCATGTTTCAAATTTTAGGAATAATCAAGATTATTTTTTAAAGTTATGCAATTGTAAATAATTTGGTGTTATGTAATTTTTCAAGTAATATGGATATTATTTACATACCCCTCAAAACTCTACAACATACTTACTTTCCTTCAAAATCATGTAATTTTTGAAATTTCTAGTCAAGTAGACATGTCCTTATACCTCTTGAATTTAAAAAACTACTATTTTAATTAAAAAAATTGCTAGAAATTGAAAAATTGGTGATTTTAAATACCTACATATGGATACCATTGGTGAGGAGGTCATGCCATGTGTCCTATGATGATGAAATTGCCTATACTTTGTTTACAAGCTATAAATAAGGATCTTGAGCTCTTTTGGAAGCATTTTTTAGATACTTCTTCTATATGAGTAAATTTGAGGGAAGCTAGTGAGTGTTTGTAAATTGAAGGGGATTAAATGATGAATTTTGAGGAACATATCTTGGATTTAATTTTTTTAATTATCAAGATTATTTTTTGAATGTAAGAATCCATACAATTGTTTGGAAATTAATTTACTAAACATTTAATACCTCTATTGTAATGTTTTTCATTGGAAGTTAATACAAGGATATTCAAAATTGATGTATTTAGAGTTTCTAAAGACATGGAACACAAAGGAAAAGGCTAAAGATCCATTCCATGAGCTAGAGACATGACACTTGTAAAACATCTCAAAGGAATCACAATTAGATTAAATGCAATGGAGAAAACACAACATAGAGGAGTGCCCATAGAGAATGTGAGTGATAATGTGGAAGAATTCAATGAAGAAGAAAGAGGAGAGGATGATTATCAAAGAATTTTTCAAAACTTGGAATGACCAAAATTATCATTAAACCTCACCTATAGACCTACTAAGTTATATTAATACCCTAAATCTAGAGGAGTTGAAAGACTAGATTTTACAAGTGAAGAAATATCTTGAGTTAGAATCCACTAAAGACCCTAAGAGGGTAAAGTTTATAGATACAAGACTAAATGGACATTCATCTCTGTTGTGGGATCATGCACAAGTTGACAGATAGAGAAAGGAAAACAAAAAATTAAAGCCTAGGAGAAAATGGTCACCATGTTTAAAGAAAATTTCTTATTAGGGGTATGCGCAAGATCATCATGGAAAAAGGAAGCCCTTAAGTGGCAAAAAATTCAAACAAATCAAAGTTAGGCAACTTGACATAAAAATTTGAATAAGTTATCTATATTATTTCAAAAATATGTAAGAATAGAATCTGTAGCAAATTGAATGAGGTTTCTAAACTACTAGGTTTATTTAAAAAAAGAAAAAAATTATTTGGTGAAAATTTTAAATTTCAATGTAGTAGTACTTAAATTTCAAGGAAAAAAAAAGTAGGTGTATGTCTGACCACCCTAACCACAGTAAAATGATAATATTTTTTTATAAGATTTTAGATATAAGTAGAGGAATCATGTTCAGATGTGATGCATATTTTTTGTAATTTTGATCCAAGTAAATAATTAATTATGATATTTTTATTACAACATTTAAAAATATATAAAAAACTTGTATGTCTAACCACCTTAACTTGGTCAAAACTTCATGAAATTCATTTTTTTTAATCCTATAGTATACGAAGCATAGAAAGGATTCAAAAAATCTGATACTGTTTGAAAGCTATAGATGTTTTTCAATCAGCCTATCAATCAAGACTTTAGTTGTAATTCAAATAGAAAATGAAAACTAATTATTTATTAAATTCAAAGTATAACATAATTTATATTGGTGGAAAGCTGAGAATCTCATTCAAAAACCCTTTTCATTTCATCAATTTTGGGTACAAAAAAAAGTTGTTAGCCACATACCCTACACATACCCATCATATCACCACTTTTTGGCCCATCATGATCCTACACATACCCTTAGAATACCACGAAATCACCATATTCAGGAATGTTTGTAACGTTAAATAGAAGGAGAAGAGTGTGCAAGAGAATAGAAAGGAGTTATATATATTGAACATTATGGTTGGTCATATCTCCATGCATGAAATAATGGTTTAAATTATTCTATTGAAGATGAAATTAGTATGGTCCAAATTACATATGCAGAAGAAGTCGATGAATTTGTATCAATTTTTTAGCAAAATATCTCCAAAAAATAGAATGTCTCTAGGTGAAGAGGTATATCATCAAGAGTGAGAAAGTACTAAAATACTAGATGTGGTTATTAAGGTAACAAAGGAGAAGCAAGTACATCAAAAACCAATTCCCAAGGAGGCGGCCAAATGGTGATTACCTTGGAGGAAAGGAAATTTTTTGAAGAGGAAGAGGATTTAGTGGAACATTTTTCAAATGCCAACAAGCTATAAATAAGGAATTTGAACATCCTCAAGTGTAGAAGAACTTGAGGATGGATAATCCTTGATGTCAAGGAGAGTCCTAAAACTAGAGAAGGTACAAGGATAACCAAAAAAACTAAGAAATGTGTTTAAAACTAGATGTACTTGTTTTCAGAGGAAAATATTGTAAGGTTTTCATGGATAGTGACAACACTGATAACATAGTGTCAAAATACATGGTGGAGAAATTAAAGCTAAAGAGGCTAAAGCATACAACTCCCTATAAGGTTTTACTTGTTAATTTTTATATTGGGAACCATAAAGAAGAGATAATGTGTGATATAATTCTAATGGGTGCATGCAACATTCTATTAGGAGCAATATGGTAGTATGATTGCTAGGCCATTCATGTTGACAATAATAATTTTCATAAGATAAACAATAATGGGAAGGAAAATTTATTAAATCCCTTCAAGGGTAAGAATGAGGAGTTTGAGAAAATCAATAGAAAATTTCTAGTGCTTGAAAATATGTTCTTTAATGATATCATAAGGGAGAATGTATAATTTTCCTTCCTACCTAAGCCTATAGAAGATAGGGAAGTAAAGAGTATGGAAGAGGTTCCCATATAATTCAATGAAATTTTAACTTAGTTCATAAAGATACTAATGAAGAGCTTTCCCGATGGGCCGCCTCTAATGAGAATCATAAGTTATTGCATGGATTTGACAATAGGCGTTATCCTATCAAACAAGGCACCATACAAAATGATATCCATGGAGAATTAAGAGGTGAAAAGACAAGTGCAAGAGTTTTTAGATAAGGGGCTGATTAGAGAGAGTCTTAGTAATTATGTTATACTTGTTGTACTTGCACCCAGAAAGGATGGAGAGTGGAGAAAGTGTACTTATTAAAGGGCTATAAAATATTACCATTAAGTATATATTTCCATTACCATTGGCATAAATTGATGACTTTATGGAACTTTTAAGTGGAGCAATGTAATTCAAAAATATTGACTCAAAATCTAGGTATCAAAAAATTATAATTAGAGAGTGCGATGAATGGAACTTTCCATTCAAGGCTAAGGATGTATTATATGAGTGGCTAGTAATGCCATTTCAGTTAACTAATGCACCCATAACTTTCATGACACTAATAGTTATGGTACTAAAGTATTTCCTTAGATTTTTTTTATAGTTTATAATCAAGGAGGAGCACTTAGAGAAAATGAAATAAAATTTTCAAATATTGAAAGAAAATTTTCTTGTGAATTTGAAGAAGTTTAGTTATATGAAGAAAGAACTTGTATATCTAGATTTTATATCATCTAAAGAAGGGTCGAAGATGGACCTAACAAAGGTTAAGGAAATAGTGAATTGACTTACACTTGATAGCATGTTTGAGGCTAGATTTTTTGTCTTAGTGATCTTCTATTGGAAATTCATACAAAATTTAGTGCAATGTGTTCACCTCTTATAAAAAATGAAGGGAATTAGGAAAAAGTCACAATGGATAGCCATAGTATAAAAAAGATCTCAATGGTGTTTCCAAAACTTGGCAAAGCGTTTCATGTTGATTGTGATGCTTGTAGTTGTGAAATTTGGGGAATTTTTATTGTAGAAGGTGGAATCATTGCCTGATTCAGTGAGCAACTAAATGAAGAAAATAAGAAGTATTAAATTTATGACCAAGAATTCTATTATATAGTGTAGGCCTTGAAGCCATGTTGGAATTACTTGTTGTCCAAAGAATTATTGTTGTACACATACCACCATTCCTTGTAAAAAATTCATAGTGTCATAGATGTCACATTTCAAATTTAGAGATCTAAGAAAATTTAAGGAACTTATAGAATTGTGTTATTTTCCTAGTGTCTAGAGGATTTCATTTCAATTTTGAGAAATATTTAAGCAAAATGATGAACTTTATGCAATTGCAAAATTTTACTATGATGTAGGATATTTTGGTGTTGTGGAACTTTTTGTACAATATGGATATTATCCAATTACCCCTCAAAACTATGCAACAAGCCAAAATTTCTCCAAAAATTGAAACTATGAAAGTTTCTAGTTAAGCATCTATATATCCATGTAATCCTTGAATTTTAGCAATTGCTACTAAAATGTAAATTTTCACTAGAAAAAGTCATTGTTTTAATTTTGTACATATGGATCCTAAGGGTCAATGAGTCCTTGCCACATTGCCTATTATTGGGAAACCACCTCTACTCTATTTGTAAGATATAAATAAGGATCCTGAGCTCTTTCAAAAGGAGATTTTTGGAAACTTCTACTAGAGGAAATTTGATGGGAGTTATAGATTGTTTGTAGATTGAACGTGATCTCATACTTAATGCTAAGGAATTTTTTTAGGCTAACGATTTATAATTATAAAGGCTATTTCCAAGGCATGTAAGAAGCCACACATGTGTAAAATTGTAATATACTCAATGTTTGAGAGTGAGGTACATATTTGTTTATTTGCAAGTTAATAAAAATATACTCAAAATTGTTGTGTGTAAGCTTTATTTGCTGCCTAACTTAGTAGATTATCCCTAAGTGTTGACCTACACTAGCAAGTCTAGATTTAAGTACAATTATATAAGAAAGAACATAAGAATTATATGTAATCTTTATCAAAAAAGTATAATTCAAGCATATGAAATGAATCCAAGAGGTGGGATATCAATTTTTTCTTTAATATATAGGCTAATTTTGAACCATCGTATTTTTAAAATAGATGTACTAATAAGGTCGAATTGTAAGAAATGAAAGAAACACAAATTCCACTCATATGAATGACACTTGGGAGCTTATAAAGCTTCCACATGATAATCAAAATATTGATAGTAAGTTGGTCTAAAAGATTAAGTAGGACAATGATCTTTTAGTGTTGAAAGACACAAGCCACAATTAGTAGCTATAATATTTACATAGACTTGTGGAATAGATTACAAAGATATATTTACACTAGTAATGATAAAATATACCACCAAAATGATAAGATATATATTTGCATTGACAACTGAAAGAAAAGGGATCATGCATCACATTGATGTGAAAAGTGCTTTCTTGAATGGGTAGTTAGAAGAGGAAATTTTTATTCGATAAGTTCCATAGGATTTTGTAGTGCATGGTGAAAGAAACCAAGTGTATAAGTTGAAGGATTTGTATATCTCAAGAAATCACCAAGAGAATGCTAGATTTGAATTGATAAATATTTTCAAAATATACCTTAAAGAGAAGGAAGAGTGAGCCTATTTTCTATAGAAATAAGAAGGTAACAATATTTTGATTATAAATGTATATGTTGGTGATTTAGAGTATATGAGTGGCAATTCTAAGATTAAGGATGAGTTCAAAATTTCTACGAGGAATGAATTTCAAATGAGATATTCAGGTTTTGTACACTATTTTCTAGGAATGAACATTAATCAAAATGAGGATTGATTTTTATTTTAAGCAAATTATGAAAAAAATATGTTGAATAAATCTGGTATGGTTGATTGTAAAGTAGCATCCACTCCAACAGATCATGTTGCTGTGTTATGTAGATATGATGGTGATGAAATAGTTAATGAGATAACTCATAGAAATATTGTTGAAGGTTTTATGTTTATAACTCACACAAGTCTAGATATTTCTTGTTCAAGTTCTCTTATTTCCAGGCATACAAATGAGCCATCAACAATTCAAAGAAATAAGCCAAGAGGATATTGAGGTATGAGAAACGTACTAATACTTTTGATATTCACAATTATTCTTTTATAATGTTTGAACTTGTTTGTTTTAGTGATTCTGATTGGAGAGATGTTTTGGATGACTAAAAGTCCACACATGGTAATTATTTTACAGCTGATTCAAATTTGATTACATGGATCTGAAAGATATAAGTTTTATTTTGTCCTTGTTTATAGAAGTAGAGTATATTGTAGCCACTTCAACAGATACAAAATCATTATAGTATCAGAAAGTCTTAGAAAAATTAAGAAAATACAAAATTCAGTCTACAATATTTTGTATGAAATTAAGATGGCCAAATATCATGTCGATCAAAATAACACAAAGAATTTTAATTTGAAATATTATTTTCTTCAAAATTTGATTCAAAAGAAAAGCAAAATCAAGACATACAAAGTCTCATGAACAACCTGCAGATATCTCTACAAATATAGTTGTAAAACTTCAATTTTTTACATTCCAAAGACTATCTTGTGAGTCTGGTTAACATTAAGGAAGGGTATGTTGTTAAATGATGTTGATTATGCAAATGCAGAAGATAGATTAAGAATTTTGCTCATTCGATATTATTCCCTTTTAAAAAAATTAACAGTGCTAAAAGTAGTTAGACACTATATTTAGAATAAGAATTTTTATATTATTTAGAAGCCATTTATAGAGGGATTCAGAGTATTTTTGGAGATCCCTGTTTTATCTGTCTATTAATTTTAAGGGTTGGAAACTGTTCAAATATATGGCCCTCGCTATTTGGCAAAAGTGAAGATGATAAACAACAGCTTAACAGTCTGCAATTTTTTTAGAGCACTTAAAAGAGTTCTTTTGTAGCAATATTGGATTTGAAAGGGAGAGAAATGTTGGAATATTAACCCTAACTGCCGCCGTCCCCGCCAACCACTGCCCGCTATATCGCAATCAATAAATTAGCCATTGCGATACCGCGGGAGACTTCCGTAGTCTTTTTGTTTTATCTCAACCACCTGACGTCACTCCAGCCAATGCTCGCTATATCGCAATCAATAAAATATTCATCGCAATATCACGAGAGACTCAGTAAAAGCTTGTTTTATTTTTAACCGCCGCAGTTTACCGGGCCATCAACTAACCGCTGCCCGCAATATCGCAATCAAGATTTTAACCATCGTGATACCGTGGGGAACTATGGAGAAAGCCGCCACCGCCAGGGAATTAATATTTAAGTTTGAATATTATGAAAAGGACATTGTATTAAATGCATTTTGACAGGGGAAAAATTAGTTAGGTGATTTTGAATTTAAATTGTAATTTTGGGCTTTCTCATCCGTGAAAATCCTTCACATGACTTTTTACCTGCAGCTTATATTTTGTAATTGTAATTTATTTTGATGAGGAAGGAGAATGAGAAGAAGGTGAATGTGAGCAAACAGAAAATTACAAGCAGCAGCTCTGTGTGTTGGAAATAATTTTTTATGTTTTAATTTTTACTGTGTGAGAATTTTCCTCCTCTGCCTCTGGGCCTTCACGTGGTATCAAAGCAAGTTCGAGTATCAGAGCAAGTTCGAGTATCTGAGTTAGTTCGATTATCAGAGTCAATTTGATAAAACTAGATTATCTGGGTAAATTTCAAAAATGGCAGCAAGCACAAGCTTGACAAACCCACAAATTCCACAGTTTAATGGGAAGAATTATGAGTATTGATCAATTACAATGAAAGCACTATTTAGCTCACAAGATATATGGGATTTAGTAGAGAATGGATTTGCAGAGCCAGCAGATGCAGTAGCATACAATGCTTTAACACAAGCAGAGAAAGACTTATTGAAGGACACAAGGAAGAAAGATTCAAAGGCTTTATTTTATCTGTTTCAAGCTGTACATGAGAGCATTTTTCCAAGGATTTCAGCAGCAACAAAGTCCAAACAAGCATGGGACATACTTCAAACAGCCTATCAAGGCATGGCAAAAGTTAAAACAGCAAAGCTACAAATGCTGAGAAGAGATTTTGAAACAATATGTATGAAGGACAATGAATCTGTAGATTCATTCTACACCCAAGTCATTGGGGTGGTTAATCAAATTAGGTCTCATGGAGAAAATCTGGAAGATACCAGAGTTGTTGAAAAGGTTTTAAGGAGTTTGCCCACAAAATTTCTACCGGTTGTAGTTGCTATAGAGGAGACAAAGGATCTCTCACAGTTCTCAGTTGATGAGCTGTATGCATCTCTAATTTCTCATGAACAAAGGCTGAAAAGGTCAGCAGATACATCACTGGAGCATGCTTTCAAAACTCAGGCTTCAGTCAGTCAAGGAAGAGGCAGAGGTAGATCAAGAGGAAGAGGAAGAAACTCTTACAGAGGTGAAAGATACAGTTTATCAAACTCAAGTGGAAGAGGCAACAATCAAGGCTCAAGCCAAAACCCAACACAGAATCAGTCACAAAATCAAAGGTATGATAAATCTCAAGTCCAATGTCACTACTGTAAAAAATATGGGCATTATATGAATGAGTGTAGAAAGAAGCAGTATGATAATAATAGACAAAATGCAAATTTTTCAAGAGAAGGTCAAAATCAGGATTCAGATAAGAGAACAATGTTTTTAGCTTCTTGTAATGTTGCCTCAAGCAAAATTACATATGGCTCTTTGTGGATTCAGTTGTAGCAATCATACAGATGTGCGAACCTAGAAATGTTTCTAAGTTTAAAATGAGAACAAAAGTCCGATGTTACATTGGTAATGACGCCAAATGCTGTCACCAAAGGAAAAGGAGATGTCAATATTCTAACTAAAATCGGGGAGAAAAAGTATATTTCAGATGTGTATTTTGTACCTGGTCTGAAACATAACTTAATGAGTGTAGGGACAACTGGTTCAAAAAGGGTATAGAGTAACCTTCAAGAATGGTTTGTGCACAATTTTAGACAAATACCCAAGCAACCAGCTTATTGCAAAAGTCAGAATGACAAACAACAAAATGTTTCCCTTAAAGATAAGGCCAGATTTGAATATAAATTATGCTCAAGCACAACACTTAATGAATTCACAAATGGGTAGAGAAGAAACTACAGCAGTAGTGCAGACAATCTTTCAAGCTGAGATAAAAGATGAAAACTGGTTATGGCACCTGAGATTTGGTCATCTCAACTTTGGAGGTTTAAATTTACTTTATAGGAAAGGCATGGTCAAGGGACTACCTTTAATAGAAAAACCAGAAAGGGTATGTGAAGGGTGTATTTTAGGAAAACAACATAGAGAATCATTTCCAGCAGGAAAGTCAACTAGAGCGAAAGCCCCTTTGGAAATTATACATTCAGATTTGTGTGGACCAATGCAAACACCTTCAATAGGTGGTAGTTTTTATTTTCTGACATTCATTGATGATTATTGAAGAAAAACATGGGTTTATTTTCTAAAGTAGAAAAATGAAGTGTTTGATCTGTTTCGTCAGTTCAAGAATTTGGTTGAAAAACAGAGTGGTTATTATATCAAAGTGTTGAGAACAGATAGAGGTGGTGAATATATTTTAAGAGAATTCTTTAATTTTTGCAAGGATCATGGAATTCACAAGCAATTCACAACTAGATCCACACCTCAGCAAAATGGAGTAGCTGAAAGGAAAAACAGAACAATCATGGAAATGGCTAGAAGCATGTTGAAAGCCAAACATTTGTCAAATGAATATTGGGCAGAAGCAATTTCTTGTGCAGCCTATATAATGAATAGGTGTCCAACAAAAAGTGTCATGAATATGGTACCTGAAGAAGCATGGACAGGAAGAAAACACAGTGTTACTCACATGAGAGTATTTGGATGTGTAGCATATGCACATGTGCCTGATGAATTGAGAAGGAAGCTAGATAACAAAGGAGAAAAATGTATATTTGTTGGATACAATGAAGAATCCAAAGCTTATAAGCTCTATAATCCAACAACAAAGAAAGTTATAATCAGCAGAGATGTACAATTTGTAGAAGATGAAGCATGGGATGGAAGTATAGAGAAGACAGTCAATATTTCAGCAAGTATACCTCAAGAGGAGAATGAAGTTCCAACATCAACAAATGTTCCAACTATTGTGACTCCTCCCACTCCCATTCAAGCTCAGCAAAGTAGTCCACAAGTGACACCGGCATCGACTATAAGAACAACCTCAATCATTCAAGGAAGCAGTCCAATAAGAGGACAACAAACACCATCTACAGCAGGACCATCGGATCCACATTCCACAAGTTCAAGTGATATGTCAAATCCTACATTGGCAAGTCAGAGAAGACAGAAAATCAGAAGCATAAGAGATATATATGAGCAAAATGAAGGTGAGAATAACTCAGATCAGATTTCTCTTTGTGCATTTTATTCTCAAATAGAAGATCTAATTCATTTTGAAGATGCAGTCAAATATGATAAATGGGTAAGTGCTATGGATGAAGAGATTGAAGCAATTGAAAAGAATCAGACATGGGAACTAGTCAGTCTTCCAAAAGACAAAGATGTAATTGGAGTGAAATGGATTTATAAAACCAAATTGAATGAAAAAGATGAAGTTCAGAAGCTTAAAGCAAGATTGGTTGTAAAAGGCTATTCACAACAGCCTGAAATTTATTACAATGAGACATTTGCACCTGTAGCACGATTGGATACTATAAGGATGATTTTAGCTTTAGCAGCTTAGAATAAGTGGTCTGTATCTCAAATGGATGTGAAGTCAGCTTTTTTAAATGGTTATTTAGAAGAAGAAGTTTATGTAGATCAGCCACCTGGATATGAAATTCTGGGTCAAGAAGACAAAGTTTACAAATTGAAAAAAGCACTATATGGATTAAAGCAAGCCCCAAGAGCTTGGTACAACAGAATAGACAGTTATCTTTTGTTGAATGGATTTAATAGATGTAGCAGTGAGCCCACACTATATACAAAAATGAATGAAGAAGGTGAAATACTAATAGTATGCTTATATGTGGATGATTTAATTTTCACTGGCAATTTGTCAATTGATCTGTTCAAGGCAGACATGAAGAAAGAATTTGAAATGACAGACTTAGGTCTGATGAAGTATTTTTTAGGCATTGAAGTGAATCAAAATGAAAATGGTATTTTTATTTCACAGTCAAAATATGCAAATGACATTTTGAAGAGGTTTAATATGATGAAGTGCAAACCAGCACCAACACCTACAGTGACAGGTCTGAAACTAAGCAAGGATGATAGAGGGTCTAATGTTGATCCAACTTTGTTTAAGAGGCTTGTTGGAAGTCTCATGTATCTCACAGCCACAAGGCCAGACATTATGTATGGAGTAAGTTTGATTTCTAGGTTTATGGAAACACCAAAAGACACCCATTGGAAAGCTGGGAAAAGAATTTTAAGGTATGTAAGTGGAACAAAAATTTTTGGCATTAAGTATTCAAGTTCAGATGAGTTCAAACTCATAGGATACACAGAAGTGATTGTGCTGGCAGCATTGATGACAGAAAAAGCATGTCTAGGTATGTATTTAATTTTGGGACTGGAGTTGTCTCATGGTCTTCAAAGAAGCAGCCAATAGTTTGTCTTTCATCAGCCGAAGCAGAGTATGTGGCAGCCACAAGTGCAGCATGTCAAGCAGTTTGGATGAGAAGAATTTTGAAAGAATTGCAAAATGAACAAATGGAGGCAACAAAAATTTACTGTGATAATAATTCAGCCATAGCTCTTTCGAAGAATCCAGTCTTTCATAAGAGAAGCAAGCATATTGATACCAGGTATCATTTTATCAGAGAATTAATTAACAATGGTGATATATTTTTAGAATTTTGCAGATCAGAAGAGCAAAGTGCGGATATTTTTACAAAGCCGCTGGGAAGAGAGAATTTTATTTTTCAAAGAAACAGATTGGGCATGGTGGACAGCGCAGTTATGCTTAAGGGGGAGTGTTGGAATATTAACCCTAACTGCCGCCGTCCCCGCCAACCACTGCCCGCTATATCGCAATCAATAAATTAGCCATTGCGATACCGCGGGAGATTTCCGTAGTCTTTTTATTTTATCTCAACCGCCTGACGTCACTCCAGCCAATGCCCGCTATATCGCAATCAATAAAATATTCATCGCGATATCATGGGAGACTCAGTAAAAGCTTGTTTTATTTTTAACCGCCGCAGTTTACCGGGCCGTCAACTAACCGCTGCCCGCAATATCGCAATCAAGATTTTAACCATCGCGATACCGCGGGGAACTATGGAGAAAGCCGCCACCGCCAGGGAATTAATATTTATGTTTGAATATTATGAAAAGGACATTGTATTAAATGCATTTTGATAGGGGAAAAATTAGTTAGGTGATTTTGAATTTAAATTGTAATTTCGGGCTTTCTCATCCGTGAAAATCCTTCACGTGACTTTTTACCTGCAGCTTATATTTTGTAATTGTAATTTATTTTTGATGGGGAAGGAGAATGAGAAGAAGGTGAATGTGAGCAAATAGAAAATTACAAGTAGCAGCTCTGTGTGTTGGAAATAATTTTGTATGTTTTAATTTTTACTGTGTGAGAATTTTCCTCCTCTGCCTCCGGGCCTTAAAGAAAATAGAGAAATAAACAAATACTGATATTTCATATATATCAAATTTCATATATATCAAATGAAACACTTTTACAGACTATGAGAGCTTCGGCTCTTCCCAGCATAACACCATTACTTTGGATAGCCATACATCATCTTACATACAGGTGGTTTTAGATTACCACAAACTAACAAGGGGTGGTTTTAGATGACCACAAACTAACAGCTCTGCGGAGCTGGACTCTGCTAGGAGAGTACGTAACAAAATAGTCTTCATACATTATATAGATCAGATACACACTATGGAGGAGAGAATAAAATAGTATTTTCTAAATCACCCACAAAATGTGTGAGGACAGCAATAGGACATTGAATAGTTAGGAGAAATTAATATCAAATCTATTCTAAATCGTAGCCCATATCTGATTACAATTCTTGTCTTTAATGCTGAGAATGAATGAGATCCAATGCAGATACGGGGATGATACAGAGCATGCTGAGGAGACAGGTCCAACTGGAGAATTTAATGTAGCAGGTGAGATTATATTTCTAACATTCCCCCTTAATCTCAACTATGATCATTCATCTCAAAAAATTTCGAAGCATCCACCTTCATTTCCAGTTCTAAAACTTCCTGAGCTTCCATTTTTAGACTTCATACATTGCTTACAAAATTCTGCGGCATTTAACTGTATTTTTCTTTATCTATTGAAAACTTCTCTTGAATTTTCACAACTTCAGATACCTAGTATCCTCAGATCATTTTTTAATCTTTTTATCAACTCATTTTCTTAACTTTTTTCCTAACAGAGACTCCTCATCAATAGAATCTTTCACTTTCTCTCACTCTAGACACTTACTCAGATTCGAGTTCTTCTGACTCTTCAACAAACACAACTGCTTTTCAAAAAATTGATTTACTCACCTTTTGTTCTGGCACCCTTCAAACAGTGATTTCTCTTTCCAAGGTGACTCTGTGACAAATCTACGTTCCTTCTTTCTTTTGGCAGCAATCTCTATCTTATTCCGCTTGGGCGGCGACTCCTTTCTTGGACGGACTGCTTTCTCCATGGACTGCAGCTTAAAGGTAAGATCTTCAAAAAACTTCTTCATACTTTACAATCGGCTCTCAATTTGTCCTCTGCCTCTTTTCTTTGGCAGTGATTCTACCTCTGGACGGCATTCCTTGCTAGGTAGCAACGGCATGACTATGGCCGCGCCTT